>VWZS01008472.1:0-160441 GCA_013397075.1 Rhabdornis inornatus | reverse complement strand
CCCCCATGGTCAGAAGTTCATTTCTGGGGGGGGAAAAAAAGTTATTTTTCATGACGGGTTTCTTTTGGAAATGGCCATTTTTAGCTTTGTTGTTGTTTGATTGTGGGGCTTTTTTTTGTTGTTGTTGTTGCTTTTTAAAAAATTTTAATAAATGTGTTTCAGATACATTCTTCTGGTAGCTGAAGAGCTCTTAGAAGTTCATCATTATTTTCTGCTTACTGGGTCTTTAAATGAATTCAAATGTCATGATTACTGGTCACAGATGCAAATGAGAGATTATTTTAAGATCAAGAGAGACTGATTTCAGCTGTTAATCACAGTACCTCATAACTGCCCACAGTTTTATATTATTTTCTTCCCACTAGAAAAGAAGACAACTTTTTTCCCACCTTGCAAATCCTTAGCCAACTACAGTTTAATTCTACACCCAGTCCATTCCACATTGACTGTGGATTTGCCATAGTTTTTCCATAACAGATAAAGTTCTTGGCTTTAATTTGTTGGATAAAGTTTTGAGAAGCGTCCAATAACTGTGACTTCTAAAAAAATTTCATTTTTTACCCCAAAGCAGTAGCAATTTTAGTGCCATCCATCCAATATTTTCCCACCTACCTTGGTAACAATTTACAAGTTTCTCTCTTGGCTTCCTAAAACTACAAATAAGTAGCTGATTTACACAAAGCAGTACATTTGCAGTCTCAGTAATAGGATAATATCAATAAACTGAGTGCTTCTAGGGTTAATACCTTTATTTTTATGCATCAAGTTTTACTTAATTATAAATTTTAATATATGCGATAATGAAATCAGAGCAATGTGGAGGTTTTAAACAGTAAGCGTGTGAAAATCTTTTTAACTACCTGTATCCCAGAAACTGTCTGATTAATGAGCAAATTGGTCTATGTTCTGCTTGATTTACAAGCTGCTTCTTTTGAAGCTTCATTTTGGAGCTTCAAGTACTGTGGGGAATCAAAATGTAAGATTGTTTATTTGTGAATCAACTACATGTTTGGTGTTGTGTCCCTGGAACTTTTTCTACTAATACAGCAATAAATTATTGAAAGCAGCTGGGACCATATCTACCTTAGGGTTTGCACTTGAATTTTTTTATGCTACAATACTTTCAAAACATCCCAAATTCCACTAAACCACAACCTTTACTAAAGTGCAATTTCTAAGCTTTATTTTTTCAAAGTGGATGGTTGATGTGCCCAAAATCTTGCATGCATTTAAATGATAGCATAGGTGGGTGATATCACCATTATTAATATGTCTTGGTTCATTACATGATCCCAGGTAGTTCAGTTTTGCTTCAAGGCTGTATTTATCCACACTGCAAATCAAAACTTTCAGTTGTAACCAGCAGTGAAGTAATTCTCAGTATAGGCATCCTACAGACTTTATTATTACGTTTATGGGACTGTTTTTTGTCTGCAAATTTGAATTTTCACACATGGAACTGGCTAAGGAAACATATCTAGTCAAGCAATCTCTTAGGTGGTATTATGCACCCAGAATATCTTGTTTCCCCTTCCCTGCCTCCCACGCATATCATTGCAATAAGACACATGAGGAAAACAGAAAGTCAGCACTAATTATTGTAGTCCAATGCAACAGTTAAGCAAAGGAGCTTTAGGTATATTCACTGCCTTGCAAATGGGTGATCCCTCACAGCAAAAAAACTGCAACCAAATAACAAAACTCCAAGTGTGATGCTACAATGTAAATTCAGGAATAAATATGTTTTAATCCCAAAGATTAAATTCTCTAGCAGTAGAAATTGTCATTGTTCTGGAACAGATAGCAGACATAACTATCCTGGGCTGTATAAAGATATCACTCTGGCTTTACAGAGCTTTGTTTCTTAAGTTGCTTCTACCAGTGTTTAAATAACTCTATCCTCACCTTTGCATCGTAAAAGCCACCAGAGGAAAGTAATGTAATTGTAGGAATGGTATAATTCACCCTTTAAGTGAGCCCTTGATACCAGGACACTTCCCCTCAGTTCTGCACTGGTGGAACTGCAGTATAAATAATGACTCAGTAAAGACTGTGTATAAAATACAGAAGTTAGTTTAGAGCCACTAAAGCCAGCGTTTCTAAGAAATCGGCCCAAACTACTTCACAACCTTGTCATAGCAATGTGCCTCTAACTTTTCCATTTTCCCCCTTCCCTGCTTTTAATTGAGTTCTGTGTAACAGAGTAATCTCAGTTTACTCTGACAGTAATCTTAAGTATTAATGATATCATTATTTCCAGTTTACTAGTAGACTAGAAATTCTAGCAGTACAGCCTAATCTATACTACTAGCATTGTAGACTAGAAATACACCATTGTTATTATAGAAAGTACATACCTGAGACATTTCTCATTATACCATCCAACTTTGTGTCTGCCCAAGTATTTTTATATGGTTATTTCAAACAATTAAAATTCATGCATGTAATCAGTTAGAACCAGATGGAAATCCACCATTTCTCTTGGAGGAAGGTCCTTTATTTTTTTGATTTTTTTACTTCTTTAAAAATCGTCATTTGCCACTATTCAGATCACTGCCATGTTACATTCATGCCAGGTTTTCATCAGTTGAGGTATGAAAAAACAGCATTAAACTTTAAATTTCTTGTCAGAAGTTAAATGTTAAGATGCAAATACTCGTGGATTTAATTTGCATTGCTTCAAGTCTGACAGGCACCTGCCCTAGGAAGAATTATTTTTCTGCCACTTACCTTAGGAGAATGCCCTTGGTTAGTCTCTTAGAGCATTGCAGAAGGAGCATGCAGAACAAATTGTTGCTATTTCTCAGAGACCTCTCTTCCACAGTCCTGGGACATCTCCTTTTTTTTTCATTTTTTTCTTTTCCCCAAGAGCCAAAGCATAGATGTGGTACACTGCACGGGCTTCTCAGTTCTATGTAGCTGGATGCCAAGATCACTCTGTCCAAACTATTCATGCACGGTTTAAAAATCATCAGATGATAGGATGGTGCCTCTAGCCAAAATTATCATGCAATTATTTTAGTCAGTGGCATCTAACAAAGCCATTCCCCCAAGGCTTAATCTGTAGGCGGCAGTTTGTGAAGTCCCTATGTCTTGTTTTAGCCAGTTCTTCAAACTTTACACCTCTACCCAGTTCCAAAAAGAAGTTTTATTTTGTAAAATGGCTAAATAGGCAGACTTTACACTACAATAGAGTCTTACATTTTCTTTACATTCCATTAGTTTCGCTTTGAATCAATGCTCGAGGATCGATCGGTCATGTCCGATTTCATACTCTGTTGCCTGGTGAGTTAATTTAGGATGTGTTAGACCGAGCCTTTGAAAATAGAGGCCACAGGAAGTAAGACTCGAGTCTTAAGTTAGAAACACAGGCTTTCAGCACAGTAACCCTTCATCAGCTGGGTTGAATAGCCACCCTCAAGCCCATTCAGAACTGGTATCTGTGAAAGACAAGGTTTAAAAAAGGAAGGTGAGTTGTCCAAATGGTATTTTGTGAGAAATTGGAGCCACTAGAACTGAATTGTTGATACTAAGACCTTCTACTGCCTACTCCTGCCCAGGCCTAGGCCTAAATTTTATGGAAATTCCAAATACTCATTTTTTCCTCTCTTGTTGTGGAACTTTTGGCCCTTTTATTCCATTTTATAAGGCATATGTATGATTTCTATTTCAGACTCTTCTCCCTGAACATACTCCTACTAACCAGTGGCCAGTTCTCAAATGACAGTA
Organism: Rhabdornis inornatus; assembly: GCA_013397075.1. Lineage (NCBI taxonomy): Eukaryota > Metazoa > Chordata > Aves > Passeriformes > Rhabdornithidae > Rhabdornis > Rhabdornis inornatus. The sequence goes on along the minus strand of VWZS01008472.1, from coordinate 156,712 downwards.
GCCTCACCCTTTCTTTGGAATGATCTCTGATTTACGTACCACTGCATCCTTCTCTCTCACACAAGCTGTACATGTCTCCCTGATAGTCCTGTTTGAATATGCCTTCAGAATCCTGCCCTGCAGCAGATGAGGTGGCTGCAGGACCTTTCCTCTAGCCTCAGCCTAACACAGCAGATGTATGGTTTATGCACACATTACAAACAAATGCTTTAGGGGCAGTAGAACTACAATTTTCACCTCTGAGAGATGCATTAATATTCATCCAAACCACACAGACCTCCACAGGCCTTTCTCTTCCTTATACTCTCACACACCTGTCATTGCCATTTTATTTTCATGTCTCTTCTTTCCAAATCTGGCCATCAAGTCCCTAAAGCTTTTCCTTGCTGCTTCAGCTGTCTGAGACCTTCGACCCAGGCCTGAGTCCTCTGGGCTGCCTCATCAGATGTTATCGACCTGACATTCTCCAGCAGCTTCCACAGTGGCCAGGTATTTTTCAGGAGCACCCTCTTCACCTCTGCTGGCTGTGAAAACTCAAGAAAACAGAAAGAGCTGTAGCACCTATGATGTGTCCATCATGTCAGAGAATGAGCTCTGCTGTTCACTGCAGAAGCAGCTCATTCTGGGCCAGCACATGTCTGTCCCATCCCACCTGCCCCTTGGCAGGTCCAGAACCATAGGCTGCCTACTTCATTCTGCCCTCAGAGCAACCTGGTTTAAGGTTTTGGTTTTCTCAGGGGACAGGGCATGTGACAGCGGGCTGTTCAGGGACAATTTTTAGCAGAACAATTAGTGTTGTTAAAGGACTGTTCATACAACATTTTTAATGGACCATATAATTAATTATGCATGAAAGAGAGGCAGGGTGAGGGCACAAACATGGTGGTGTTTGCATTTGGAGAGAAGCAAGAATCTGTGTTGCCTCAGGACACTCCCTTGCTATAAGCATCTGCCACAGATAGAATCAGCTTACACTGTGAATGACAGCAGGCTGTGTGTGGATGTGGTGGGAGGGAATATATCCTGCAGATGAGAGAGATGGGTCCTTGGGCAGTGGTGACTGGAATACGCAACTGTGAGAAGCAGCACAGTGGGAACAAGTGTATCTTCATGCCTGACCTTTCCTGGAGCAGGAGTGACTGCCCTGCTGGGAAGCAGAGACCCAAAGAACATAGTGCTGGGGCAGGAGCTGATCACAACCAAGGAGGCTGAAAAGTCTGGTCCTGGTGGTTATTCAATAAACCCCAGTACCCAAATCCAGTATGGGGCATTCACTCTGTCTTGTGACAGCAGGGTTCTGCACCTGGGATGTGGTGACCCTGAATGTACGCACAGACTGGGGAATGAGAGGCTGGGAAGCAGAGCCACAGAAAAGGTCCTGGTCAATGACAAGTTGAACATAAGCCAGCAGTGCCCTGGCAGCCAGGAGGGCCAAGCATGTCCTGGGGACATCAGGCAGAGCATGGCCAGCCAGGCAAGGGAGGGGATTGTCCTGCTCTGCTCTGAGCCTGGACACCCTCACCTCCAGTGCTGGGGGCAGTTTGGGGTGCCACAGTGTAAGAGAGACATTCAGATATAGGAGAGAGCATCCAAAAACGGCAGTGATGGTGAAGGGCCTTGAGGGGAAGCCAGCTGAGGTCACTTGTGTTCAGCCTGGAGGAGAACTCGTTGCAATCTACAGCTTCGTGAGGAGAAGAGGAGGGGCAGACACCAATCTCTTTTCTGTGGTGCCCAGTGATAGGATGGAAAGAAATAGCCTGAAGTTGTGCCAGGGAAGATTTAGGTTGGATATTAGAAAAAGGGTCCTTGTTCAGAAGGTGGCTGAGCACTGGAACAGCCTCCCCAGAGTAGTGGTCACAGCACCAAGCCTGACAGAGGTCAAGAAGTATTTGGACAACACTCTCAGGCAGATGGTGGGATTCCTGAGGCTGGCCTGTGCAGGGCCAGGAGTTGGATCCTTGTAGATCCCTTCAACTCAGGATATTTTTTTTATGCTAAATTGGAAGTGCCAGCTAGTACAAAGGAAGTTCTTCTAGTATTACATCCAAATACACTTTTTATAGCATTGCAGGTTTTGATATTCTTGTCAGGGACTCACACATTTGAAAAACATTAAAAGATGTATGTGGGAGCTAAAAGTAATCTTCTTGTAACACAGACAGCAGTATTTCCTTGTACTAATACTTTACAATTCTAACATCACAACAAAACTAACAGTACAGGGTCAAAACCACTTCAAAGTGCACATGCTTTCTGCTGTCTCACCAAATCCATCACGAATTGGATGCGAACAGTGAGCTGGACAACAGGCTGGAGCCAAAGCAATTCAAGTATGGGCATAACGAAATGCAAAGATGAGTCTACAGAATTTTAGCTTTAGCCTAAATCACTAACGTGGTACAGGTATTTTCACTGTCTAGAAATACCTTGGCTCATTAAAAAAGTCATTTCACTTGAACACATTTTTCCATTTTACTACAGACAAACATTACCATTACTACTGGTACTAACTTGCTCCTTCTGGAGCAAGTTACCTTTCACAGGAACCAGCCAGCCACCCCTGAAACTTTATCCCTTCTTCCTAGCAAAGCCAATTCTGCTCCTGAAATGCCTCAACTGATTTCATAGATTCTTCTAAGAAATCCTTAAGACTGTTCCTCAGTATGCTTTATTACTGCTGCCTCCCCTCATGAAGACAAATTGCTAAAGATTATTCTGCATCTGGTTTTAGAGTGAATACAATTAGAGGAAAGCCTTAATGGGAGCAGCTATGTGTTGCTGGCTTGACATCTAAGAGAAGTGTCCTGAGTCATGACAACTGTCGTATGTACACCTTTAGCTGGCAACAGACTTTGCCTTAGAGAGAATCCCTCAAAATTCAATGCCCAGTGATTTCACTATCATGCACATCTCCATGAACCCCATTCTCTGAATTTAAACTCTGAAAAATTTTTGAATAATCACATCCAATAAACAGAATCCTGTAAAAATATGTGTTGGATAGAAGTAGACCTAGTCTTCAGCAGCAAGTTGGAGTAAGGGTCTCGAAGGGCCACTAGCTACACTCTTCCAGTGAAAGGTCTTGGACATGAAAAGGTCTTTCTCCTTTGTAATATTCCACTCAACACTAACCCTATGTTTCCAGAAAAAAGATTAAAGTTGTAGGTCCTGTTTCGTAAGTGGCTTAAGGGTTTTATGTAGTTTGTGAAACTCTCCAGTTTCCAGTCACATTCACTAAGAAATAAGCAGTATGTACTCAGAGCAGTAATTAAAACAGCCGACAACTTCCATGTTTATTGGCCAGAACATCAACATAGTTACTCACTTATACAAACTAAGAGAAGTAAATTTTAATGCTGCTTCACATCATGTGTAGTTGTCAAGCCATTAACCAAGGTCTAAAAAATATTTTGATTTACCTGAGGTTTCACAAAGAAGACTGTAGAGTTACATACAGTACATTTGGCATATATGTATCAAAATTTTTGTTGGAGAAATAAATTACAAACAATGGTACAAAACCACTCCAAGCCAACCTTTGTTCAACAAGAACATGTGTGTGAGTTTTACAGTTTTATTTCTTGTATTGCTCTTACAGTAAGCAAACTATTCAGTTTATACAAAATAAACCTGTAGTTTTATATAGTTAGAAAAATCATCTTTGGCTAAACAAAGCTCTTTCTATTTTTATACATATATTTATATATATACAAACATCAGATATTTTACATGACCACATAGGAACCTGTACACATAGATACAACAGAGAGAACATTAACCAAGTTTCACACTTTACAAAAAAGGAATCCAAGTCAGATTCAAAACAGTCAAACCCTGCCCCCTTCACCTATACAGATATGAAAAAAAGTAAACACAGATAAGGAATAAACAACTTTGTAATAAAATACTGCCTGCCTTTTTTGACACAGAAAGGAAGCACTTAAGTGGAGAGAAGTGACTTCCCTCAGTGCCTTCAGTACTGTGCACATGTTGATCTATAAGGATATGGTTAAAGGAATATTCTTAGAGTCTGATTTTTCCATACACATCAACACTTCTCTGCAAATTGACTATCCTGAAAACAGTTTCAGTTAGATTTAAATCTCCAACAAATTAACAATTGTCACAAATGTTTGTTAAGAACACGCATGGGTTGGTGCACCAATCCCCCACTGAAATTACCAGGCACCGCCAGAGTACCATGGAAGGTGAGATTTGATCATTAAAAGCAAACATTTCAGAAGCAAGCACGAAAGATGGAAGACTGCCAGAAATGACATCATCACCCACTCAAGTTGTTCCTTGTAACAGTTTCCAAAGCACTGCCTAAAACAAGGACAATGCACTTTTTGGCAGCACAACAATCCATTCCATAGGTCACATGTACAATATTCTGAAGGGGTTAGTGACAGCATCACTGACAAATTATCTGATGGTTTATTAGAAAGAGAAGTCTGTCCCCTTAGTTGGAGAGGGAACAAAAAACATGCTGACATTGAGGAAATGGTCACTGCACTCTGAAAAAGAGCCAATTCAATCCAAGTTGAAAGGCAATGCACTTAGGTGAGGGCTGTTAAATTAAGCCTAACTGAACTCAGAAGATGCTCAGACTGAATAAAGACTACAGCAATTTTGATCCTCCATAGAGAATAAATCAATTAATTTATTAACCAAAACCCCTTGCAACTTCCAGGGATGTTTCTCAGCGAGAAGAAAAAACAAAACCTTTTTAGAAATTTGGGATAAAACAGCAGTATGTATGAGATGTGTGTGTAAATATATATATACACACACACACACACACTTTAGGTATGTTCTAGTAAAACTGGAAACAGTTATAACAGATTTTTTAAAATAGAACATAATGAATTTCTAATGTACTAAACAATTTGTAAAGATAGATGCAACTGCTGTCAAAACATGCCAAGTTGACAAGCTTTTGAGAACTGCCTGTTTTAACAGAAGTTTTCCTTCTCATTAGTAACTACAAAGTCACATTTTATGAAACTGTAAAGGTCTGTTTCTAAATTATTTTTTAAAAGAAAATCACTTTTCTATATTTATTTTTTTAACAAAACAGAACATTTATTATGTTGAAGACCTAAATGAAGTACCTTTTCCAGATGTAATTTGGAACAGAAAAACATAATGGCCGTTGCAGAGTAGTGTTCATGTAAAGTAACATTTATGCTACCCTGCACACTGACTATTCTGAAAACAGATTCTGTTATATTTACATCTCTAATAAGCAAACAATTGTCACAAATGTTTTTTAAGAACAAGCCGCAAGATCCACCTATTCCTGAGCAGCAGAATTCAATTACTTGATAAGCAACTTTTGGAATCATTGCTATCATTGCCCTGCCTTATTTTAAAAGAAAATGGCCTCACTTAAAATATGTTCCACAGTCACCAAGCTGACCTATCTGTCATTTTCCAGGATTATCTACCAACTGGATTCCAAAGCACTCTTACTTTTTAAGATCACAGTTTGACACCAGCACACGCAGAACTTGCGACAAGTGAAGCAAGAGCCACCACTCCCACTCTTGCCCATCTTCGCTCACAGAGCGCCTTTAACTAACAGGAGATGACCCCCTTGAAATGATACTGCCCCACGTGCAGTGTCAAAGCCCTTTCTTTCCTGGCCACTTGGTTTGTGAAGTTCCCTCTGTAGTACTCTATTAAAGAAGTTCAGAGGAAACCCAGATAAGTAAATAACAGTGCACTGGATGCACCAAACTCATTATTCTGACTTGGATACTTCCCTGTAATCCCACCAAACGAATGCAGTGGCTCCAGTCCATCCCTGCAGGTAATAGCTAAACCTTGTATCCATGAAGCAACTTGGTCTGAGTCTTCTGAGTCTACCTGCACTTGGATTTCTTGAACAGCTTCATTAACTGCTTGAATCTTTCTGAAACCTAATAGAAGACAAAAAACCAGAAGAGACACATCATTAAGGCCCCCGACTTTCATATCTACCAAGACAGAAGACTGATCTGACATCAAGTTTGTTAAGACCACTATTATTTGCTTCCAATAAATTTTAGTAGGAGAATTTTAGGAGCACCATTAACAGATTAACTAGATCTAAGAAGCTTCCCTATACCTTTCATATTTGAAATAGCTTCCAGGTTAATCAAAGACAGCTAGAGCCAACACAGGTTTAATACAGATTTCCCTACAAGGAAATGTACAAGGAAATGTAAAAGGAAAAAATGAAGGCTTCAAAGCCAATTAGCCTTGAATTTGCCACACATAACCATGAGTAAGATGCAAATGTAAAGACAAAAGCTTATTTTGTATTCCATAAAAAGCACCGTTTATTGACTATTTTCTACCCTCTTGTACAATTGTTGCTTCAGGTATTTTTTGCTCATCATGGAGTAATCTGCCTGAAAGGGATTTTACAGAACTGGTCTGTAGATCAGAGCAAAAAAGTTTTGCTGAACATAGCTAGAGCTGGCATAGTGACCTCATTCAGCTCTAAGCTAGTACTTTTTATTGCTGTATACATATTACTATAGCATATTGATAATCCACCAAACTGACTGGGAAGAGAGGCATAAATACATAGATAACATTGTTTTATCCAACCAGCCATCCCAACAGCTTCTAAACCCCACAAAAACTCTACAACCATACACAACATCCTAAAAGCCAAATCCCAATCATGCAGGATTTCCTAATGGAGTCAAATGTGTTTCTTCCTTTCTAGATTTGCAGGACACAGATTAAGAGAGCAATTTAACTCAAGAATAAAGTTATATGCAAACCTCTGGGAATATTCTACATTAATTTGGTAACTGTGTCTTTTAAAACTTTTACATTAAAAGTGAAAGGAAAAAAAGAAACGCCTTCATTGTCCTTTCTGCACAATCATGACACTGTTTCTCAGCTCTAAATCGAATCTTTCTCTAATTTATTAAAGGCTTCAGGCCTCTCAAAATTGCCTTTCTTTAGCTAAGTGCTGATCCAACAACAGAACAATCCTGTAGTACCTGGATTATGAGTGGAGCAGTTCCAACGTACCAATCAAGGAGGTACTGAGGAATCTCCATTACACCCCTATACTTACTTGTATTTTTAAGAAGCAACAACTGGCAGAACCTAAGATTCTTTTTTTTTTTTTTTTCAGGAATCCCTCAAAAAAAAACATCAGGAAAAGAAAACTACACATCTGCAGAAGATCTCCAAAGATTTTTGTTCAACTGCAATTGTAAATGTAGGAATATTCCTGGTAGTATATGTAAGAATGATAATCACCTACCTGATTTGGGCTTTTGTTCAGCCTAGCGGCCAAGGAAACAAAGGTTTTGCTTGATGGTCCTTTTCTCTGACATTCCAGTAAAATTTCTCGGTCATCATTTCTACAGCAAAAATGCATTTAAAAGATATTAATACATATAGTTGTGTGCATGTACACAAAATAATACATACAGGCATATATAAAATTCAGAGTATTTCCAAACAACAGAACATGAGTTCAAACAGCAGCAACAAATTTGTGGAGGATCCTTTCTTCTACCAGTACAGAATAATAGAGTCAGTACAAACAAGTGGTAGTGGAGATTATGTTCCCCTGCTAGGAAGAACAGGATTGCTAGAATAGAGCTAGCTCCAAACCAAAGTCAAAGAGTTTGAAGCTTCTAAACCATATATTTAAACTTGAATTGAAAGGAACTCAAATTCAACAGCAGTCAGTTGTTCCAGCCTCAGTTTACATGGCTGAACAGCAGCTTTCACCTAAAGCCCACTAATGTTCAAAGAGAAACCAGAGAGGTGCTTGACTTCTCTCAAATAAAGTCATATTTTTACAGAAAACTCTAAGTCTTTTTCTACCTTGCTGGTTTGCACATAAAAAAAAAAAATCACATTAGTTTCTGCTGCCTTTTTTCTGTGAAGGAACAGATTTTCTTTTAAAATGTTACCTAGAAACTTACTTTATATCTGAACTATAGTTTAGAAAAGTCTGTCCTGAAAATTTCAGAAGTCCCTTTATAAAGTGTTGATTGTATCAATTATAACAAGAACAAAAAAGCAAAATCTGCCAACTATTCTTAAAAATAATAATATATAACAATAATTTTGCATGTATTACTGACACATACAGCCATTTCATTTGTCACCCACATCCTGCAAATTGGAATATATTGAGTTGAATGGTTGACTGGTACATTTCCACAGACTGAGCAGCTCAGACCCAAAAACCGAAAACTGCTTGCTGCCATTCCTTCCCTCAGAGAGGGAAACCTTTAGCTGCTCTTCACCAGTCACCAATGCCTTGTAGGAACATCAAGGATCTCCATCCCCTACCAAGCCTGGCTGGAATTTTTGGATAGAAAAAATAAACTGGGCAAAGGAAGTAACAAAAACATACAGTGCATTACAGCAGGTGTTGTTACCTCGGCATGTAAGCTTTCAAAACAAAAGCCAAGAGGACTCTTGCTTTGGGAGGTGTGGAAAAGCGATGGACATCAATCTCCCAGAGCAATCCTGAATTGATAAAAGGAGGCTCCCACTCCCTTTTTTAAAGAAGGGTGTAGAGCTACTAAATAACTTCAGTCATTAGCTAAATACCCTTTTCTTCCCTCTTTTCAGTGTTTCACGTAGTTTTAAAAAACCCTAAAGCAATCAAGCAGATCAAACCAGAAATTACCTTGTCCAGGAAACTACGACTTCTCCCTTCTTTTTAATGATGTTTTTGGCATAGAGGCTAGGTGATGACTGAGATGAAGCCAAGGGAGAAGGGTCTTTATTCTGCTGTAGCTCATTCTTCTTACTGGAACATTCCTTAGGAGATGAATTTCTATCTTCAGACCTGATATTACTTTTATCACTCCTCTCACCTGCTGATTCAGTTCCTTTTCGTTGCCTTTTTGAATTGGAATTCTCTTTGACAGTCTCTTTTTTCCTCTTTTTATTAGTTTTATCATCTATACCTATCTGACACCCTCCATTAGTCTTTGAACTGGGTTTTGTTTCAAGATCACATTCACCAGCTACAGTCTCATCAGAATGCTCTTCTGTTAGGTCTATAGATGCATCAAAGCACTTTTCCAGTTCTTCCTTTTTATCACTGACTTCTGAGTTTCCTGTTGAAGTTTCCCGAGTCCTGCTATCTGCTCTGGATTCCATTGCATGACATGAAGTTCCACTAACAATATCATCTGTTATGCATGACTTCATACTGCATCCAGCAGGAAAAGAAGCTTGAGATCTAATATGCATTTCATTTATGTTTTCAGATACTTGCAATTTCTGTGCCTCAGATTGCTCAGAGCCTCTATCTGGGCTTTCAGTGTCGTGGCTCTCCTTGTCTGGAGATTTTCTACAGGTTACAAGCAAGCCAGTAGTTTCTTCCTTTCTAATACTATCATGTGACTCCTTCAGAGGCTGAGCTAAGGTAGGGTTTTGTTCTTGTTCAGTGCTGACATGAGGCAAGTGATCCATCTTAACCAGATCTGGTTTGACTGTTTCTGTCACGGCGGCACTCTGGCTGTCCCCTTCTTTTCCCCCAGTTCTCATTTCTCCTTTTCCAATCTTGGCTGAGGATGCCTGTGCCTCCTTCACTGGAGCCATGTGATCAGATGCTGGTGAGGCAGATGGCACTGCCCGCCGAATCTTTACAATAAAATGATCATTGGATTTCTCCATGATCACTGCTTGCATTGGTAGGCTGGGGCGACACTGAAAACCAGGAGCAACAGACCGACTTGTCCACGATGATGAACAACTTGATTTACTGCTTGAGTTATCAGATTCTAAAGCCAAATGAATGTCCTGTTCAGTGGCATCCTCCTCTCCAAGAAGTGCATCTTCACTGTAATGCGCACTAACAACACCCTCCGGAGCTGAGCTAGAGTTATTCTCAGGTTTTAGGAAGCTGAGGTGAGCATCTGATTTCAAAGGTGACGGAATTGTTAAGGAAACAGCCAAATCTTCAAGGAGGATAGAAGAAACAGATGATTTATTCTTCTGTAAATTGCATTCATCTTCTTTGCATGAAGCCGAGTTTCTGGAAACCTCAAACATACAGCTCTCATCCAGCACATCTGGATCAACAGGCATCTGAGGCCTAGGTGTTAATGAGGGAGCTCTTACAGGTGAAACAATAGTCCAACTAATATCCTCTTCCAGTTTACAATCCATGCATGTCTCCTTTGGAACGATGTCTTGCTCCAGTTCAGCAGCATTATCCTTGCATTTATGACTGTCTAAGAACTGTTTTTCTGGAGTCCTGAATTCACACTCATTTCTGTTGATAGTGCCACCATTCTTTTCCAAGAGATCAGAACCTTGCAACAAGCTTTTGAAAATTTCACCCATTTGAGCATCACTTACCAGATTAAATGTAAGACTGGATGCTTGCTGTTCTGTGAGAAGCTCGTAACTAAGATCAGACTTGTTAGCATCTCTGGACTGCTGGAGTCCTTCCTTGTCATATTTAACACCCTTCAGTGGAGTAAGAGTGTTTTGTAAATTATTCTCTTTAGAGATGTGAACTTTTGGTTGGGAATTTCTTGTGTTATCAATGGAATTAAGACATTTTGTAAAGGCAGTTTTTGGTGCACCTGTCTTATTTTTCTCATGGTGACATTTAGATTGTTGATAATCCACAGTTTGCTTTGAAGTATATTCTTCAGGCTTTTCAGAACCATCTTTCAGGGACTTTTCTCTAGATCTCGGCAAATCATTTTTATGACTGATCTTGTGGTTTTGCTTTCCGGCTGTTTCAAACTTCCCTTCCTCAGCCTCATTTCCCACATCACATAGCTTTATTATAATTCTCTTTATCTTTTCAAATAAGTAATCAAGCTGTTCATCCACAAACTTCCACAACTGTTTTTTCATATCTGATACTTGCTGGTCAAAAAGACGGTCCACTATTGCATTCTTTTTAACTTGTTTAAGTTTTGACTCTATAATATCACATATATTAAGTTTTAATGTATCACCCAATGCACACATCTTGGAAAAGTTCAAGTATCTTATTAATGCCGTAAAATTTATGATCCCAGATTCTATAATTCTGTGGAAATGCTGAACTGGAAAGTGTACTTTGAACTTCATGTAACTTTTCCTCATCTGTTTTCGTATAGCTCTGAGCATCTGCATGATTTCATGTATATTTGAAGGTTCAACAATAACATGAACTATTTTTTCAAGACAAGCAATGCTCACAGTTTTCTTTTTCCTTATATTCTTTGAAGACCTGAAGGTCTGATTTTTATGCCTCTCTCTGCTCCTTTGTGCGCTTACTTGCGCAGAAACAAATTTTCCATTATCTTCATTCCTGTGCACAGTTTTGCTATTTTGATTCTGCGGGCTGCTGGTCAAATTTCGTGTCTCAGAAGAAGCTTTTGGTCTTGACTTTTTTGTATTTTCAGAGCCTCTCTCTGGTTTAGATTTTTCTTTATCTTCATCACTACTTACGATTTCGCCTTCTTCTATTTCATCTGAAGAGATACTCAGCCGAGACTCGATCTCTAAGTGTTCATCAGACATGCTAACTGGCTTTTGATTTTCTTTGTTTACCTCCTTTGACAAGTTCTTTGAAGGACAGATGACAACAGTACTTTCAGGAATCAGATCTATAAAAAGAAAACAGTTTGCTTATCACCTTAGGAATGCTATTTTAAACAGGTATTTTCAGAAAAACCTGCAAGATTCTCTTCTGTAAACTGATTATTCAGAACTGTTTGAACTTGGGAAGCCTGAGCTGTAACAAGTTTGGGTGGTTTGCTTCCACAGCTGCTAGTTTAATATATTTCTTCAAGCTTTAAAACGCAAACTGAGCTTTCTTTTGAGCAAATTTGGAGCTTTAAGGGGCCTCAACATTTCACCAAACACATGTGAACTATCTCACAAATACATATCAATTGGAAAGAGAAACATATAGCAGTTTTCATAAGTTTTGAATTTCTTTCCATTTGCTTTAACAAGTTTTCTGATTGCTGTACCAGCTAAATTATAACTGTCACATCATTTTGAACTAACATTTATATACAACAGGTGGCTTTTAACAATTTCAAAACTAAAACAAATTGAGAACAAATGACCCATTAATGTTTTAATAATCCCATACAGTTCCACTCTGAAACATAAAAAAACACATTTCAATGTTTCCTAGTATGAAATCTAAACTTCCAAGCATTTTTGTTTGTTTTAGTTGCAGCAGGACATTACAAGGAAGACTTAAATTCAAATGCTTGAAAGAATGATCCTATATAATGTTTGCTTCTACAGTTTCAGAGAAAAACCTGAAGAGATCTATGCAAAACTAGCTACAATTAAGAAATGTGTATGTATTTTTTTTAGTAAGTTAATACAAAACTTTTATTTTAACCAGTTTTCTGTCAGTACTGACCAACTCCAATTTTTAGAGCACTAATATTCAAATGGCTAGAATCTTGGCTGCAACATGAAATGCTTCCACTACTAACAAAAAGGACCACTGAGACATACACAGCTTAAGAAGACACAATTCGTATTTTTCTGAAAGCAGTTAAAAGAAGTAATTTCTGCTTTCCATTAGTGGATGTTCTAAGTTTTATGTAGAAAATAAATTAGAATATAAATATACAAATACCTTTGTTGTAAGTCTTCACAAGGCCTTTACAGGGACTTTCCATCTTCAATGCTTTAGCTGAAGGACGCACTGGACTGGTCAGTGGGCTGATTGCCTTTGGAATATACCTCAAGTGATTGAGATCAATGCTCAGTATTGAGCTGTCATCATCCACAGAAATTGGGTTAGTTTCTCTCTGTTTAGTTACAGGACACATCTCACCACTGAGGGAAGACGCTGTTGCAGTACTGTTATCTGTTAGGTCCGGCCCCAGATCACAAGTATTCTGGTCAAGTAGTGGTTCATCCTTATCACTTATCTTAGTTCTGTCCAGTGAACAAGATGTACTTGTATTCACTCCACAGGTACTCTTTTCCTCAATGGGATGGCCAGCATTTTCTGCAGCCAGGTGATCATCATCCCTAACAACTTTCATTAAAGAGTCTGGTTTTGTCTCACTGATATCGTCTGCAGTATCAGAGGACTTCAGGTCATCAGAACTTCCGGCTTCTGAGTAATCTAAGACAACATTTTGAGAGCCACACTGATCTGCAGAGCTTTCTGTGTCAGCAGCCAGCCATATTTTATCTTCCTCTTTCTTTACTGCTGACTCTGGAAGGTCTTCCATACTTGCACTTGCAGGTTCAGGTTGTGCCACTTCTGCTGCTGGTACATAATCATCCTGCATCTCACCCTCTATCACAGGCAGCTCTTCACACTCTGCCACACTGCCTGCCACCTCCAGGGCCAAACATTCAGGGTGGTTCAGACCTGTCATTGCTGCTGTTTTTACTGAATCTTCCAATTCAACCGGATCACAAGCCTCTGCCACTTCTGATAGTGTTTCAGCCTCCATCTCATCAGGAACCTCTGCTGCTTCTGGCAAGGCTTGGGGCTGTACCTGACCCCCTTCTGCTTCTGGTAAGGTTTCTGAGCTTGGTTCATCAGCTGTGACTGCTGGCAATGCTTCAGACTGTGCTGGATCTGCTGCTGCTACTTTCAAGGCCCCATTTTCAGAACTGACAGAAACATGCAGTGCTGGTTCCATGTCACTCTGAGCTGCAGTGTCCAGAACTTGTAGTGTTGAATGACTGTGCTCTGTGGGACCACAGTCTATAGGGTGGGCAGAATCTAAGAGTTCTGCTTGCAGTGCGAGCTCTTTTCCTCCCTCATCAGTGGCCTTTCGGGAAGGTGTTTTAAGTCCATCCATTGCAGAGAGACATTGTTTCTTATTAGGAGAAAGAGTTAAATTTAGCTTTTCCATAAAGCTAAGTTTTAAGTCTTTGCTTTTTGGCCCAGTGCGATTACCTTTCATTTTGCGTACCTTATCTTTTAAGCTACCTGCTACTCTGGATGTTTCTTCTGGCTTACAGGATTTGTTTCTCTCACTTTTTGTAACATGTGTCCCTTTCATGGAGTCTTTTACAGATTGATGAGAAAATTCTTTTGCAATCTTTTTTTCATTTCTAAAATACCTATTTTCATCCTGATCGTCTCTTTCCCTTTTCCTTTTTTCTTCAGTTCTGTGTCTTTCTGATTTGGAATGTGCTGTTTCCCATTCATGTCTACTACTGCTTTCCTTCAAGCGTGCATGTTTATGCTCTCTGCTGTTGGAATTAGAAGGTGAAGTCCTTCCTTCTCGAGAGGTATGATCATCTGTTCCCCTGTCTCTCTTGCAGTCAATGTGCTTTACTTTTCTAGACTCTTCCACACGACATTTACGTGACTCATGAAGACTCTTTGAATGTTCATTCTTGGAGTGTGGACTGCTTCCCCTAGCAGGCCTCCTTGGTTGCTCTTGCAGCTTCTCATTCGGTTTATTTTTTTGGCCAGCATGTTTTTCACCTTTATCGTGCGTTTTAATGTCCTTTTTTAATACATTTTGCAATCTCTCATCACCATACAATTCACCTCTTGTTTGAAATCTGTCTTTACCAGCTGTCTGTTTCTCCCAGGAAGAAACACCCCTTTCTACTCTTCTTTCTACACCTGGACTGCATTTGAGTTTCATGCTCTGATTTTTTTGTTGCAACTCATTTCTACTAGCTTTCTCTGAAAGGGTTTTCAGCTTCTGTTGAGGATCCAAGTTCCCTTCCTCACCGTCACCATCATTTCCAGTGCTCTGATGTACTTCTCTTTTGTATTTGCTGACATTGCCCCTACCGTGCTGTTCATTACTTTTAGTTTCTTTTCTTTCCTTTCTGTTATCCTTGTTGGAGCTATGGTCATAGCTCAGTGCACACGTGTGAGTACCATCATTGCAGAGCTCTTCAGGAGGGTACTTCAGCAAAACTGGAGTGTTCCTTTTTTCAGAGCCAGACTTCCCACTGTCCATGTTATGAGACGAGTAACTGTGGTATGCATCTTTTGAACAGTCGTTTTTCATTCTATGCTCCATCTTCATATTGTCACCAAAATCTGAAGGTCTGAATTTGGAATCTTTTGTTTTAATTGATCCTGGAAGGTATGTTCTGGTGAACATACTTCGATGGTTGGGAAATTCTGACAGCCTGTTTATAAAAAGGAAAAAAGTTATGTTATTTTAAAATTTATTTAAACATAACTAAAGATGAACTGCAATGAATCCATGTATCTGTAAAAATTCTTAACACTTTCAAGCTGAAAAAAAGGGTGATATAAAAAGATATTTAATTATTTCCATCAACACAGAACAAAAGAATATAATTTATATACATATTTTCTAAAAGAAATTAATCTATAGAAAAAACGAGATTTATGGAAAAACTGTATCGAGCCTAGTTAACAATTTCACTAATTCAAATAGGTATTTCATTGTTCAGCAACAAAAAGAGCTCTCCCCCAGGGGAAAAAAAAAAAAGTTGCTCTTTACAGTATAAGTATTTCAAATAGTAATAACTTAAAAACCCTCAATAAGGAAATAAACTACATTTGGGAGTTGTTTCAAGCTCCAGAAAACAAGTAGTACATTATGATAACCAAGCCTCATCAGGGCCACATGCTACTGCTGAGAAGTGATCATATTAAATAACAATTCCTTGAGAGATACTAACTTTGAAATAATCTTTACAGATAGATGCATTGCTTAAGAAAAGCTAATTTACTACAAACCATGCAGCAGACAAGGCACATTTCTAAGAACTCAAGGTGCCAATTTCCCATGATGGATGTTCCCAAAATACCTAGATCAAATACCTCGTTCACAAACTTTCACCACCATCACATGGTATTGCAATGGAGCTTGTAAAGTATATAAAGTGGTTAAATATTCAAAACAAAAAAAAGTATTTTAAAAAAAATTAATTTGAAATTCAGAATACTGCACTCAAAGGTGTGAAAATGACAGCTGTTGTGTGAAAGCTGATCAGCTGAAAGAATTACATGTGTAATAAACCTCTTGACCTCCATCAGGTAATTCTCTGTATTTAGCAAAGAAACCTGCATAGTTTATATGCACGTATGCTTTAGCACAGGAACATCAAAGGAACCCTTTTTACAACATGCTTTGGTGCGAAAAAATATCAAAAGGTCAAAACAAAAGACAAACAAACCAATGATGTGTCAGCCAAGCGACAAGGATGTAACCTCCTGACAAGTTGGCATCCTGAATCCTGAACCCCTGCTCTGGTTTCACATGGTTCAGAAACCTTACTGTCAGCTACTCTCCCATCCATACTTCACTGTTTTCAACTGCTTCCAGTAACATCAGTGGTACACAGAAAAAAACAATAATTCTCTAGCTGTTATCCACCACCACTGGAGATAGGGATTTCGTATCTTGCCAGGAAAACATTATATGATCTATTTCTTCTCAGCTGTTGTCTGAAAAGTTCCATGGAATTCATGTCTGAGGCCATAAAACAGACACAATTCAGCTTCAAAACCAGTAAGATAACGCTTTCAAACATGCAAGATTGTTAGATAACCCACAAGGAACAGCGGATTACAAACAAAAATTAATGCAAATGGTCACAATTGGGCTCCTCCTTGGTTTCTAAAGTAGAAACTAAAGACCTCATCAGGCAAAGGAGACACGAATTTCCTCTAATCATACTGGTTCTACACAATAATTTACTAAGTAATGATTTTTCCATTAATCTTTCTTTAAATACACACAAAAATTTCTAACGGTATATAAACATGATCATACCAAAAGCATGTTTTCAGTCCTACTGTCTATTAGTACCTTTGACGCAGATGGCTGATTTCTTCATCTTTACGGTTGATTTCCACTCTTGCTGTTTTGATAAGGGCTGAAATATTCTTTTTGAGAGCTTGGTTTTCATTCTGTAGAATGATATTCTATTTAAAATATATATAAAAAAGACAGCGAGAGAGAGGGAAAGAAAAAAACAGAATTAGCTTGGATATCCAAACATGCAATGAAAAACAGCGCAAGAAAACCACTAGAAAAATGTCCCATCACTGGCAAAATTACAGTAAAACATATATAAACTCTTTGGAAGAAATCAGAATTACTGATTTTTTTTCTTAATATAACTCACATTTATGCTTCTGTTTATGGTCCTGGTAATTATTTCAGACATTTCAAGAATACAATTTAGTTAAACTGAAATATGCCATAAAACAAGTGAGCTAAAAAGTGATAATCCACCTCTTTGCTTTACTGTTTTACTCAGTTTATTGTCTTCCTGTTCTACGTATCAAATGAGAGATGTAGCTCTAAAACACTTTCAGAGATAATTGTATTTCTTTCAAGGTATCAAAACCAACTTTGGGTGCTTTATCATTTAACATTACTAGGTATAATATTCTAGAACCCTGTCAACCCTAGAAATAGTCCCTTCTCTTGATATTGTCCTCTGTAGGGCCTGTTCAGAAAGGCAGAGAAGTTTTGCAGAAAACAATACAGAAGTGTCACAGGGCAGCAGCTGCTTACCACTGCAGACCTTAGAACCTTTGGGAGTTATGTGTAATATGCAGTAGAGCACACTGCAGAATTGCCCCAAATAATCCAGATCTACAGAACGGCACAGCAAGGGAACACCAGCTCAAGCTGAAAAGCAGCTCAGACTTATCAGAATGGCACTATGCTCAAAGCAATCTGCTTCCAGCTCTAATGACAGCCCAGGTAACTTTACAGCCCCGCCCATACTGCATTAAAAAACCAAGAGTACTGGCTACCTTTCTGATTACTATTCATCTTACATGTCTACTTTCTAATTAAGAAGACAGAAGATAGCTTTTAACCAAATGAAGTCTTACTGCACACAACATCATGAAACAAATTAATTTACCTACTGATCTTTTCAGCAGGCTATCCCTGCCAACCATCCTAGGCAGACCAAGCTCCTAGCATCTACAGGGGTGCTTTACAAACCATCCATGCAAGGGATCAAGTCTGGAAAGCATATGAAATTGCTTTCTCAAAGCAATATTCAATTTACTTTGCATGAGCTTGACAATACTTCCCTTTGAACTACAATACCTGTGCCTGTATTTCTTTAAATTTCTTCATCAACTCTTTAATTTGCTGTTGACATTTTCCATATTCTGCTTGCAACTGTCAAAGAGAGAAGAATTCACAGCACAAAAGTGGACTTAATTATACAGAAGAGTTACTTCTCTAGATCTATAGCTAGGTAACACATTAATGTATATTACAAACCTCTGTTTTTTCCCCCCAAAGAAACATACGAAAGCCATACTGAAACAAAAGGCTTCAATATGCTCCAATCGTTACACAGGCCTCTAAAACAACACAAACACTCAAATAAGAGGAAATCTATGTGTGCTTGCCTCACAGTAATAGGTTAAGAATAACAGGAAGCCATATTATTGCGAAATTAAAGACACAATTACCAAGGAGCAGAAGTTCTGAGAGCAAAATAGATGGGGACTCTCTTGTCAGATTTTACATAACACAAGCAGGTAGGGAAAAACACAACAAAAAGTTACTACAAACAAACTTGGACTGTAAAAATAGACTGCAAAGGACAGGATCCTGCTGAGATCACAAAGTTAAGTAAAATAAATTTGGCATGAGGTCTTCTTTAGAGGTAGGTAGTGACAAAGCTTTCACAGGAGAATGGACAATTTCCATTCAAACAGTCAACAACTTTCAAACTTGCAAAGTGATATTTTCATCACTAAGTGGAGTCCTGGAAGGTTTGCTCCTGCTTGTTCTGTAACATCTGTGGATGCCTGCCCCTTTCATGCCATTTAAATGTGTCTTACAGGCCAGGACAGATGATGGTACTTAAGTGAGTGTTGTCTTGATTTGCCAGAAGCAGTCACCTACTGCATGGCCACCTTCAGTCTCAAGGACAGAATTTAACAACACATAAGACAGGTCATGGATTTATCTGTTTTACTGTGGTAAAACTTGTTGGGAGAAATGTCAAGACTAGCTTTGTATCAGATGTCTGACCAGATCCTTGACTACAAGGAAATCACAATACATTTTCTCATAACACAGCTGATAACTGAACTGCATGTGAAGGATGAGAAATGAGAACAGATCATGTCACAGAGTGAGAGATTCACTTTTTCAGATGAACTTGCTGCTCTAAGAGTTTATTAGCACACTCCTATTTTTAGTTATTTAGAAACAGCCTATTTCTCCTACAGTGTGAGCTTGCTGACAACATTTTCTGAATTTTACTTTTTACACAAGGAAATTTGGAACAAAACCCCCTCCAAAACACCAGAAGTTTTTTTCCATATTAATACATACCTCATCATAAGATGCTTTCTTTGCAGACCCTTCTTCAATTAATATTTCATCAAATAAATTTAAGCTGCTTCTAGATGGTGTAATATTTGGAGCAAAGTTGTCTATATAAAGAAAAGCAATTACATAAGGAAAAAGGTATTTTTCTAGCCATGTTACATTGTATACACTGTTCTACACTGCGCATTTTGGTTTTACTTCTTGTACTTACAAGGTAACACAAAAAATAATTATTACATGCTCATGTCTTACCATGTTGCAATAAGGTACAGAGATATCTTGAAATAGCCATTCATAAGTGAAGTGAAAGTGAAACAAAAAAAAACCCAAGCAACCAAAACCAACTGAGAAGCCAACACCCAAACACACAAATTATTTAATGACAGTTGCTTTTTCCTCAAATCAGCCTGGGTGCTCCATTCACCAAATACACTTAACTGACAGGACCTGGCTTATGACACCCCTGTAATATACATGCATTTGCAGGCAAATAAAAGAAGTCAGCTATCAAAGCTGAGCTTCCATCCTGTGAACAATACCATAATGCAAAAAGTATTATTAACACAATGCAAGAGAATGTACAAATACCATCTTATCTGTACAAAGCAAAGATCTCACCAGTCCTCTCTCCAAATTTAGAAAACCAAGGCCCCTCAAAATTGGACTATATAAAATGTTTACATTGCATTGCTATTCTTCCTTGTGTCTTTACTGTTTACTAAACAATGCAACTCCATATGTGAAACATGATTTTAAATACAAAATGTAAAATAAGAAAAAGACATATAAATATGTCTGTAGGATATAGCACAGTTCTTCACAAAAATTCAGTGGTCTTACAGCAATAATATCAGGAGAGAAATAATTGATCAAATACTAAAAGAGCATTTCATTAAACAGTACTCTAAGGCTCGCAAAAAAGAACATGTGCTGTAACCATTTATTTCTCACCTTCAAATAAGTTAAAACATGAAATTAATTTACATTAGCATGTCAAATTATTTGGAAAGTAACAAGAGGCTGAAAGGATATCCTGAATTCACTGTATCACATAGAAAGTATGTTTTGGATCTCTCACTGGGGATTTAGTGAACAGTGACTGCTGGATCTCATCCTGAAGCTCACAAAAACACAAAATAAAAGTGTTTTTTCCAAGGTAAAATGCCCCATTATCAAGGCACAGATGAAAAGCTAAGGTTTCTCTGCACCCCTTTAAACGCCCAAGTATCTTCAAACAGCCAGTATCAGAGGAAAACTGTTTTTCATTCATTCAGCTAATAGATTTAAGAATTCCCTGCTGCACTTATACAGCCTAATATATATGTCTTGAATTTAAACAAGTTGCTCACTGAAGGTCACACCAGCTGAATGTAAACTTAAAACTAAATATTGTTTTACTTGAAATCACACTAAGATGCAGAGACTCCATAATGTTCCAAACCAAGCAGTGAGACACAATTAACCTACCAGAAATCGACAAACTGCTGTCCAAGCCATCATAAATATCCACTGAGCTCTCATCTCCTTCCCTAAAGGGAGAAGCTTCAGCTAAAGCAATGGAGAGAGAAGGAAAGAGAGAAGGAAAGAGAGAAGGAAAGAGAGAAGGAAAGAGAGAAGGAAAGAGTGAAGGAAAAAAGAAAGGAAAAAAGAAAGGAAAAAAGAAAGGAAAAAAGAAAGGAAAAAAGAAAGGAAAAAAGAAAGGAAAAAAGAAAGGAAAAAAGAAAGGAAAAAAGAAAGGAAAAAAGAAAGGAAAAAAGAAAGGAAAAAAGAAAGGAAAAAAACAATGTAAGCATTTAGCAAACTGCAAATTCTACCTTTCCCATAAAGTATGTGTAGTTGCGATCCTATACCAGTAGAAAATAGTAGAAGTAATAGTACAGACCCGTAAAAGGGGAACTTTATCCAGCAAACTACTGCTAGCATGGAGAAAAGATCTTTAGTCACCAGGGAGCAAAGACAGTCTTGTAAGATCAGTTAATAAATACTACAAGAACTGTGCATAAACCAAACTACAGCAAATAGATTTTAAAATGATAAATTAAATAAACTTGACCTAACTTTGAAACTGATTTCCAGAATACACTGGATACAAAACTTATACAACTCAAAACCAAAAGATTTGGTATGATAAAACCACTACTGTTAAAAGAAAGATTTCTTGCTAAAAAGAAAGTATTTAGCAGTCTGTATCATAATACACACAATTTACTTCAGTATTGCCATCTACTCACACACTAACTGGCTCTGTAAACGTATTTTAATCTAAATCTCCTCAGTCTCTCTTCATGTCTTTTTCCAATGCCTCTTATCACTCTCGTCTCCTCTATGTGAACCTCTCCATTTCTGCAACAAATATTATTGCTATAAAGAAAAACATCAATATCCACAGTCCTTCTGAGGCTGGGAATCTCCCAAATATGTGTCAAATCAACCAACTGTGGAGCTGGAAATAAAGAGTACCTGGCTTATGGGTACTGTGGCAGTTACTAGCACATTGGCTCTTACAAACAGCAAACAAAGGAGCAATGCCCCTCACTGTTCAAATGCAAGCCTCATTAAGATTCAGATGAAGGTTAAATTATATGCTGTGGAAGACAGGGGAGAGACCAGTTCTGGGCACCCCCTCAAAACATTCCAGAAACCCAAAGTACTTAGGTATGGCTTTAAATATAAACTTACTAACGGATATGGCTTGCATGATATTGTGCCATTGCCATATAATTACATTTGAAGCTCATCAGTATGTAACAACTTCAAATTTGTTTTCTAAGTTATTTCTGGACCAATATATTTGCATAAGACTGCTTGCATTAATTCCCCACAAACCAGGAAGTAATCTAACTCTTCTTACCACTGTAGCGGATATCATACAGTCCCAGTCCATCCTCATCTGCTGCCATGATACAAACTCCCTATGGCTTCCCCATCTACGAGTAAAATATCACAGCAAAGGCAACCAATTAATTAAAAATTTCAGAACAGCAACATAAAGCAGCAGCATCACCTTGAAATATGTAAATTACATCTGAGCTACCTGTGGCCCCTGTTCTTCTATAAATCCAGCACTAGAATGAGAAAACTCTTGGATTAAAGCAAGAAAACGAACTTTCAAAAAACATAAGAAATTATCTGTTAGTTAAATAATCATTCTGAAGATCCTTAACTGTCACTTGTTGATCTTACAAAGAAATTTCGATATGAAAATCAGCACTGCATTCTATGAACAGGTTATCTGAACATGCATCTTACCCAGTTAAGATAATCTGATTTGAAAACTCTGATTTCTTCCCTACTGACCACTTAAAAGCACTGCCCCTTGTCTGACACCACCAGTCAAACCAGTACCGAGCAGGGGGGCAGGGGGGCTGGCAGGGGGGAAGGCACAGGCACCGAGCAGCGCTGAGCCGCCCCCAGCCCGTTCAGAAGCAGCGGCACTTCCTCGCTCCCCAGGCCCCGCTGTCCCCGCACACGCGGGAAGGGGCTCCCGCCCGCCCCAATTCCTGCCACGGCGGAAGAGCTCGGGACCTCTCGGGGGTCAGGGCAGGAGCAGCCCCGGTCGAGGCTCCCACAGCCGCCGGCGGCCCAGGTCGGGCGGGCTGTACCCAGGGGTGCCGTGCCGCGCCGTACGGTGCCGTGGCGGGGGTGCGGTGCGGCGGGACCCGCGCAGGGCCGGGAGCACCCACCGGCCGNATCCCGGCCCGGCCGCGAGCGCGGGAAATCGCACGCTGCTCCCGGCAGGACGAGCCGGGAGCCTCCCGCCTGCTCCGGCCCGGAGCTCACGGCAATCGCTGGTCACGTAGGCCTGCGCCGCGGCCGCTGGAGGCTACCCGGGGCTGCGCCGCACGACACACGCGCGCTCACCTGGTGCCGTTCCCCGCTGCTGCGGCGGTGCTCCCGGGAAACCCAAGATTTAATCCCAGCGGTTGCTGCTGTCGGCGATCGCGCTGCCAAATCCCTGCAGGGACATCGTTAGCACCCGACAACCGCGCTCGGCCTCCGCGAGCGGCTGCCGCCGGGGGCGTAACGCTCTTGCCGCCCGAGCCGGAGCCACCCGCTGCCGCGTCCGTCACCGCCCGCCCTCCGCCGCCTCCCTGACCCAGATTTAAAGGGCTCGCGGGCAGGCGAGTCCTGCGGCAGCGGCGGCAGATGGCTGTCCGGGGAGCAGAGAGCGAGGGAGGCCAAGGACGCGGCGAACGCAGCCCCACGCGGGCGGGGTTCCAACGCCCCGAGCCCGCGGGAGAGCCTCGCTCCGCTCCCAGACGGCGCCCGCGGCAGGAGAGGGGGGCGGCGCGGTGCACGCCGGGAGTTGTAGTGCGGCAGAGCGGAGGGCGCCGCGCGGGGGGCGGGGCGGCGCGGCGGCCGCGCTTCCCGTGACGGAGGCGGAGCGGAAGTTAGTGGTGCCGCGTCCGCCGCGCGCCGCACGTGCTGCGCGCCCCCGCCGCGGGACGAGCAGCAGCAGGATGGCGGCGGACCTGCGGTTCCGCCTGGCCGAGCCGCTGCAGCTGGTGGCGCGCAGGAACGAGAAGAGCGGCGTGGAGCTGAGCAGATTCCTGGCGAAGCAGGTGAGGAGCGGGCGGTGCGGCGCTCGATGGCAGCCCCCGGGCGTCCGTTCTCCCTCCGTCACGGAGGGTCTCGTAGGGGCCACTGTGGAGCGAAGGGAGCGTACCCCTCTGCCTCCCCCGTGCCGCCGTCTCCACCTGGCAGCTTTGTGTGTGCCCGACCCCCCCGGCCGTCCCTGGCCCTCGGGCAGCTGGCAGGAGCTAATCCCCGCTTCCTCCCTCTCTCCCTGGAGCTGTTTCTTGCCTCCCTCGCCCCTTTCGGGGATGCGCCGGCACAGCCCATATGGAAGGTTCTCTTCTGTATCCTGGTACCCTTCCTCGCCCCCCAGTTAAAATCTTCCATCCCTTCCTTCCATGTCCCCTAAGGTGACTCTGGAAGCGTGACAGCAAGAGGTGGCACTTTGTTATCAAGCGCTGAGATAGTAACTAGTCGCTACCCTGATGCTATTTTGCGTGTCTTCTTTAGTTACCTTAAAACAGCGTGTGGGATAAAAAGAGGCATGGATTTTCTAGGCTTTGCTTTGAGGTTTTTTTAGAATCACGGTCTCACAGGTTGTAGTGATGCTGAAACATGGTCCTATAGTCACTATCATGCTTAGGCTGTCTTAGCTCTGAAAATCACCCTTGCTTTCTAGGACAGTTAAGGCTGATCTCCTGTCTTTCTCTGAAATGCTTGAGGACATGTAGTAACAGGATATCAGCACATCAAATATTGTTTTATTAATATTTGTCATGATAGAGCTTTTGAAGCCCCTAAGATGTGTACACATTTTGGGGCTCAAAGTCTCTGTTTCTCTTTGAGTGTCTAGGAAATGTCCCAGTTGTTTGAAGATGAAAAGTTTAAAGTATCATATTTTTTCAGAATATTGGCTTTTAGCCTGAGTTGCTGTCTCAGTTATGATTGGGGAAGGCTTTCATACTGGTGCTCAAGGTTCTTTTTTGGTAGACAGATGGCTCTTTCTTCTGTCGCTGCACACCACAGGATCAAAGTGAAATTGACGTGACAATATAGTCCTGAGTGGAAGTTAATTGTGGGAAGCGGTGATGAAGACTTGTGTTTCAAGAGACAGAAGCTGCTGAGAAATAGAAACGGGGATGATGTGGATAGAAGTTGTAATAGCAGACAGAGCAGCAAACCAGAAGTGAGTCACTGAGATCCGAGATTGGGAAAGACACTGTGCCCTCTCCCTTTTGGTGACTGTTTGGAAATATGCTTCAGATTTAAAAGCCTTGCTGGGTGGAAATTCCTGAAGAGTGATTGTATAGAGGGAGTCCGGAACAGCACATTATTTAACAGTGGCGCATCCTTTTGAAAACTGAATTTCTGTTTCCAGGCTCAGAAGCTACAGCTCTAAGATTATTTTAAGCTTCTCTTGTCAGTAAACAAACTCCATCTCTAAACAGCATACCTGATTTCCTACAAGTTGCTTCGTGTATAACCTAGGAAGCATACATTCTGGAATTCTAGAGCAGTCTTTGCTCTGCAGTGTTGTTATGTCTTTCTGGCAGCTTATTTTTTCAACAGTATTCCACAGAGGAGTGAAACTTGCCCACAACTGCTAAGTAAGGAGCAGTCTTTTGAGGTTCATAGTGTAGCACAGTTCATGTGGTCATGGAAGGTTTTGTTCCCTGTGCTTGGCTATGTAATAGAATTAGAGTCTTTTCTGTAAAGTATTTTTATATACCGTGAACTCTGCAAAGATACAGCAAATTTCTGTGTTTTTAATGGGGAAGATGGGATGAAAAGCTCTCTGAGCCAGTCTTTGTTCCCCACGTGTACAAATTTGAATAATTTAAGCAAACTGTAGAAGCAATAGGTCTCCACAAACTGCTGGAATGTTCTTTTGGCTCTGAGTTACCAGAAGTCTGCCAGAAAGGCTTCCTGCATAGAATTCCAAATGTGAATTTTGTGCAAATGTATGTATTTTGGTTCCCTGTTATCGTGTAATTTCAGTAGAGAAGTTAATCACTGTGAAGATTAAAACACTCCTAGGAATGGAATTTTAATGCAAAAACACCCTTACTTGTTTCTGTCCTTTGCATCTACCACTGTGCTTATATGGAAAGATATGTATCAAAGAACCTGACCCCTTTGGATATTTCTTGTATTTAGGCTATGCGACCATCCTAAGTGGATGGGAGATCTTGAGCACACCATTCTTGATTTACTTTTTTAATTTGTTGGTGGTTTATCTTGGCATCCTTCATTTTGCCTTTCATTTTTCTGTGTAGCAGTGAAAGTTGTTTTAATAATAATTCCAGGTCTTATCTAGTCCTTGAGTCTTAGCATTTGGTGTTGAGAAATGCCTTTATTCCTTTATATTAATAAATGTAGAAAAAAGGAGGTGACCTAGTGGTCTCAGAGTCACACAGTTACCCATTGTCAGAAAAATGTCCTGATGCTCTGCTAACTAAGGCAGAGGTTTTTTCGTACTAAAATGTAGCTTCAACATTTTATTTGAAAGATTAGTTAGACTTTACGTTGTGTAGCATTAGAAATAAGGGAAGGTGTGTTGCACTTCTGCTTCCATGTTGGTCTGTATTGTCATCTCTTTCTGCTGGTTTTTGAAGAGCTATGGTTTTTGGCACACCTTATGCCGATGATACAAAGTCAACAAGAAACTTCTTGCTTGCATCCTCTCTTGGGAGGGAGGAATCTGTCCAACTCTGTCAAAGATGTGCTGGAGGAAGTTTAGGAAGTTTCAGCTTGTCCTCCCTATGAGACTGCATCTCACCTCTGCTATTTTTTTTCCCTTGAACTGTGTGGTTTATAGGAAGAGTGATGGCTCATGTTTTGGTTTATCTTGCTGAACTGATCACCTGCCAGAAAGAGTGATGCTGCTCTGTTTTCTTTTAGCCTCTTCCCGAGGCCAAGCCACACCTTTGTGTTGCTTCTCTTATCTTAACCGAGTAAGAGTACTGATTTGGAAAATCCATTCAACTTTCCCACCCTGTGTAAGACTTCGTAAGAAGGATTAATTTGGATCATCTTGCTGACTTGATTGCTGCACAGTCATACAGCTGTTGCATGAGGGAACAGAGACAAGAACATGAGTTCCTGTGTTGGAGGGGAAGAAAGATTTTCTGTGTGTGGCCCTCATGCCCTCCAGCTCTTCAGGAGTATCCCAGAGTTAAATCTGTGTCTGGTGTAACCAGTGTGTCATTCGCAGAGATGTGAATATCATGTGGTACCAGCTTGCTCATTGCTGTGATCCTTTCTTTTATGAATTTATGGTTTGGGTTAAGCTAGGTATTATTAAAGATTTCTGTATCTTGTGTGCACTGAGCAAAGGTACTCTGCAGGCTGGGAAGGAGATGTGCATCCTGCTGTTGGAGCAGGAACTGGGATCATGTCTGACTCCAGGTCTCAGTCCTTGCTGTGTGTCTGCCTTGTATCTCATTAATAATAGACGGTGTGTGTGTGTGTTCTGTGTTTGGAGGCACAGGCTTTTGTGATGCTTTCTTAAAGCAGCTATTTGGAACCAAATGTGCAGACATACTCTCCCAGACTTGAGCACTTTCAGATCAGCTGTCTATTGCTATTGGTTAAAAAAGCTGGTATTTCATAAAGACATGTTTAGTTAAAAAAAAACCCTCTGACAGTATTCAGCTTTTCCATAAAATTTTTAATTTAGGCTCTGAAATGAGATAGACAGTCTCTTTGTCGAATGTGAATGTTGCCACTGTGGCTTTTGAAGAGCTCTATATGTCCTAAGGGTACTGCACACAATGATTAAAAAAACCTGCTTCCTCTCAGGAAATTGCTAATGGCATGATTTTGTTGTACAGTAGATATGTAAATACAGAATTTTACTGAGTCTGTCACATTATTTGTTATTTTATTGTTAACTGTCTTTATTTGATATTCAAAGCTCTGGTTAATAAATTGAGCACCCTGTTGTGCCTTGTTTGGGTAGCCAAAGATGTAATTGATTTGAAAACTGGGAGTATTTTTTATTTTTCCAGTGGTGGAGTTTATTTCTGGTTCTTCTGGGCCATTCTGCCTTTGAACAGTTTATCAGTCATTTTGCCACTCAAAATCTGGTTCTCTATAATGAACAGGGCCTTGCTCTGTTTTTAAAATTATTTTTGATGCTGCTGTGATAGATGATAGGCAGATAAACTTGTGTCGTGTAAAAGCAAACGCCTGTAAGAAACTGCTTGCAATTAATGTGATGGGTTTGATAATTTCTAGTGTGTGTACCTCAGCTTCCCTGGCTTCTTAATGTTGTATTGGAGATTAATGTCTTTTCAAACTCAGGAGACCAAGGAACTTGAGCAGTTTTGCATGTGTTCTAGAAGGGTGTAGGCAGTGGTATAATCAAAGGACCACTGCACTCTTGTCACAATGAAACCACCCCATCTGTGGGACCAGGAGCAAGTCTTCCCCAAGTAACTAAAGCCTAGGAAAAGCAGGAATTGGCTGCATGTGGTGCTGAAACAAAAGACTACCTGAATTACAGAGTATTTCTATCTTGAAAAGAGGATAAGGGTTCACTCAGTAAGGGAGGGGAGCATGGAGCATCCTAGTTAAGAGCAAAAATCTGCTATAGTGCAAATTCATAATCCTGGTTTTCAAAATTACTTATGCTGCAGTGTGTGTTAAACATAATGGAAATGGAGAGATGCTTGGGTAGTAACATGAGCTCTAAGAGCAGAGAAATTTAAGGGTACGGCACAAGAAATGGGTTACAAAGTTAGGAAGGCTGAGGGAGATGTGAGCTTAAGGTGTGTTGGCTTGGGTTTTTTTCCTTCTTCTAGCAGATGTGAGTATGTTTTCCTTGTATTTTTAAAAGAACTAAATGACTACAGTAGTACAGAAAGAAAAAGAATTTCAATTTCAAAACTGCATATACAAGCTGCTTCTTGTTATGAGCATTGCTTGCTGTAATTCTTGTCAGAACTATGAAAATAAGGCTGTGATCATGACTGAATGCTTCTTTTTTGTAAAGAGATAGTGAACATGAAGCAACTGAACTCAAATTCTTAAATGTTTTTTGGCTGTCATGAGACCAGGCTGTTAAGATCAATGGAAATTCTAGGAAGAAAGATGTATTAGTTGTTTCAACATTTTCCCAGNTTTTTTGAGCACTGAGAACTGTGTCAATAGAGCACTTGCTTTGGGATTTTGGACTCCTTTCTGGTTTTGAACTATTTGTTCCTGTAAAATTCACTCTGACTCCTGCATGAGTAGTTCTGAAGCTAAAAGTCAAAATAATTTTGCATTTAACCTGTTTTTGCTTCCTATTCCTTTAGGTTTGGACTCAGCAGGATCGTCAGTGCATCCTCAATACTTTGGCGCAGTTATTGCTGGATAAAGAATGTACTGTATTGATCGGCCGTCAAGTTCGGCCCATCCTGCTGGATTTGTTGGAA
This sequence comes from Rhabdornis inornatus, assembly GCA_013397075.1. NCBI lineage: Eukaryota > Metazoa > Chordata > Aves > Passeriformes > Rhabdornithidae > Rhabdornis > Rhabdornis inornatus. Next base: position 127,530 of record VWZS01008472.1, on the reverse strand, counting down.
AGAAATGCAGAAGCTATTAAAGCTGGTGGCCAAATCAACCATGATCGGCATGAAAGGCTGTGTGTAGCAATGAGCAAGCTGGTTGCTGACCACCCCGATGTTTTGCCGTGAGTAATGAGATGTCATTGTTTGAACTTTGGAAGTGTTACAGCCTGCCCCTGGAGGCAGGGTAGCTCAGGTTCTTGTTAATAGATCCTTTGGGACGGATTAGAGAGAAGAATCCTGACCGACTGGTGTTTTTGTATAAATATATATACGTATATGTCTGTGTGTGTAATACGTAAGCATAAAAAATAACACCTAAGAAAATGTAGAAGGGAAAAGAAAGAAAGAGGATAAGAATAGAAAGAAAGAGGGTGAAAACAGAAAGATCTCACTACCCACGGATCCAGTGGTGAGATTTGGGTGTTGCAGTTTCAGTGTCCATTGGACCAAGTGATGGTCGAAGTGTTGTTCCATCAGGAGGTGGGGGAAGCCCATGGAACACAAGATTTGTTTGGCTAATAAACACTTAGGTTCAGGTGGGAATGCCCGGGTACCTCCCCTGGTGGGGAGGAGTTTTGCAACACTGTGCCTCATGACCAGTTCTCTGGTGGAAATTCCTAAAAATGAATCTGGGGGTGCTTCGTGGATCTTTGATTCATGACTCCTCCTAAGACAGCTGCCTCCAGTGTAGTTGAGCCAGTTATGCTCCATCAGAAGGGATGAAAACCTTCAGTGTGAATGTCCCAGTACTTCCCCGAGGGGAGTTTTCACACCTGAGCCGTTTGTGTAAGGGAGGACATTGTCATGATAAAAAGCATTATCCCACCTTGCAGGATTTGCTTCTTACTGGTCTCTTCCAGATGTGGCCCAAACCCCAGCTTGTAGCCCCTGGTGATGGGTGCTCACCCCCTCTGCCCCTGGGCTGTGACCCTGCAAACCTCAGCAAAGCACTGCTTGCTGCTTTTGCTGATGGCCAATTGTTTGAGTCATTAACCATTAACATTGCAGTTAACGTTTCGTCTGGGCAGAATGTGCTTGGTCGTGGTCCCTGGTGATGAGAGGTGGTGTCAGGATTTGAATTGTATCCCACAATAAAAAATGCATTTTTAAACAGAAATAATCATTAAGTAAATATGAGTCTCAAACACTGTTTTAATTAAATCGTGTTGTAAGATGCAATTTGACTTTCATCTGTGATCTACAGAAAAGCAAAACAGCTGCCATGAAAGTAGTTCACAACCCAAATCTCTGAGTTTAATATTAGATTTCTAGGCTGGTAGAATATAAAGTTACATAAGTAGGAATCAGTATTACTTTTTCAGTAGACAAGAGCAGTCAAAGAGTTTTCACCAAAGGCAGTACTACTTCCCCTTGATAATTAAATAATGATTTCTAATAAGGTGAAGTGTCTGTTGTCAGCTGGTTGCTGAAGTGGTTGTCTTACTCCGTGTGGACAAAGTTAATTGTAGGCCATAGTTCTTAGTACCATCAATTACTGTCTTAGAACATGTGCCCTGACATTTTTGTTAGTGTGTTTCTTCTGACATACATGTCTGTGTTCCATCTCCTTCTCTCTTCTGAAGTTTTGCTTTAAGATACTTCAGAACTACATCACCAGTTTTCCAGAGGCTTTTCCTGGAGAGCTCAGATGCAAACACAGTCCGATATGGGCGCAGACGAATGAAGTTACGGGACCTCATGGAGGCTGCCTACAGATTTTTACAAAAGGAGCCATCAGTTTTCCGGGAACTGTGGGACTGGAGCGTGTGTGTTCCACTCCTAAGGAGTCATGACACTTTGGTCCGTTGGTAAGTTAAAACCTCCAGATCTTCTTCATTGAATTGTAATTAACAATGTTCACGTGCAATAGAAAGCATCTTCAAATAATACCAGGAATCCATACAAATGGTATCTGTACCTGTACTTCTTAACTGACCTTTTGAAAGCTATAGTGATCTATCACAAAGTAAATTTTAGGCTAGCTCATAGTAGTGCTAAAATTATGGTCTAGAGAATCTTTCCAAATAATTTCGGTTTGCCCAAGTTGGTTCTTTTTTAGTTGTCTGTGTGTAGATTTCTCAGTGGCTGTAAAACATAGCTTATTTAAGCTGTGCTTTGTATTGGCTTTGTTACAGGTTTCATGTGGGATTTTGGTCAGATCTTTCATGTTAGGTGTCTGCCCACAGGGCTTCAGCCTAATCACATGCTCTACCTTATTTATGTCCATGGTATTATTGATAGTGCTTTTTATTTTAAAAGAGATGTTTAATAGGCTTCACTTTTCAAAACATAAATTCAGAATTGTGTTAGTAACACATAATTTAAGTAAGGTGTATAATTTAGGAAGGGTAGAACCAAGAGTGTTGTCAAATCTATGATTTTTGAAGCTCTTCAAAATGACATACTTAGTGTCAGAAAAAGAGATAGGACTTGTAATTCAAATTCATTGACTGGAATTGGTTTACCTGGTGTTCAACCAATAGTCTCAAGTAAGTGAATGAGCTGGCTTTTAAACATTTGTCCTGAAACAATCTTCTGCCTACTCTTCTTCCTCCCCATCAGGCTCACTGAAAATTCTGTTCTTGGAAGTTAAAAACAGCATTATAATGAATGAAAACTGGTTTATGATTTATATTAAACGGTCCTTTGTTGCAAGACAGCTTTATGTCGACACGACTTGGGAGTTCTTGGCTTTTTTAGGCACTCAGAATTGATTTCATTGCATTAAGTTTACTTTAGAAATAGCATGAAATGCAATTTTGGAAGGGCAATGGTAGGAGGAAAAAAATGAAAAAGGTGACTTCAATTTCCTTGTCTCATATGTTAACCTTCATTTACTTAGGAAAGTGCATTCCTTTATTATATTTCTGCTGATAATTCAGTTATTCAGAGAAATGTTAGCTAATTGGTGTATAAATTAAAACTGTGCCATGATAGAATTGCTTTCCTCAGTTCTGAGATATTTGTCTAATCTGAAAGAATGTTAAGCATAGTGCTAAAGTAATTTCTATGAATGAAATTTTCTGCACTTTTTCCAAACTTGATAATTTAATGTGCCATTGACATGTGTCGAACTCCATTTCTTAAAACTGTTTTGACATATTTTGTTCTAAATGTAATTTTTAGGTATACTTCAAACTGTCTTGCTCTGGTTACATGCATGAACGATGAGCATAAATTATCTTTCCTGAAGAAGATATTCAATCCTGAGGAGCTGATACATTTCAGGCTGAAGTAAGGACTTTTAAATAAAGGCTATTTGTTTTCCTTGATGGCTTTCAGCTGAGTTAATAAACATGGGTTTCACAGGTTGCTAGAAGAATCTCAGCTGCAGAATGTGGAACAAGCCTTGCTTTTGGCCAATCCAGACTACTCATTTTGGCAAAAGGAGAAAGAGCTGCACTATACACAAGGACATGTTGTGTCAGGTGACCTCTCTGCACATGTAGTAGCTGTCTGTGGCATTGTGCTGCCTAGACTACAGCATGTTTCTGAAGAGCAGGTATGTGATCCACAGTTACATCAGTACATTTTTGTTTTAGGAGTTTCTCAGTACAGTGAACTGACTTTATTTCCTGATTAGACAGTATTGAGATATGTGGGTAGCGTGTGTATCTTTATCTTTCTCTTTCTGTGCTGTAAATCAGTGTTGCATAATACCGGCACCACAAAGAAGCTCTGCAGTGGAGTGAAGCGGTGAAGGAGCAATAGTCGTGTTCATTTTACCTTCATGTAGCAGTTTGTACAAACATACTACAAAAGAATATTCAGCCTTACATAGTAACTCCAGTCTGGGGGTGACAATCCATAGCTGACTAAAGCCAGGATCTGGGACAGTCGCTTTTAGCTGCGTGACATAGGTTTTTTTGTGCTATACAGGCATGTTATATGCAGCCTTTCTCCAAACATTGCTCAGTTCTTCTCTGAAAATAAAACAAGGCTGCTGTTTAAACTCTTTTAGAAGGCAGGGAAAGGGGAAAGGGAGTGAGCAGGAATTTACTGTGGCCACTTGAGAAAATGTAATGCAGACTATAGTGCCTTGAAGTTTTGGGAAGCCCATCAAAGGCGTAAACGTTTTTAAACAGACAGTATTTAACCTTTTTTCTTCTAAATTGCTATTTAACTTAAGCTATTCAGATCCCTCTTTGTAGCTACAGCCAGTATTTCTGACTGTTTTTCTCCTTTAGGTACCTTTAGAGCTTTAGCTCTTAGCTGAGTTTTTTTGTTTAATTTTGTAACAGTGATCTACAAAAGGACAGAAAAATTAATGGAGACCACCAGTGTCCAGAATTGTTTGAGTAGCTGAAGCAAAGGAAGAGGATTTCCCCTCCAAATTCCTCTTCCCCCACCCTGTTTTTCTCCCCAGTTCTGTTTTTGAATTCACTGTTTTCTAGCCTTTTGGGATTTTTTTATAGGATTGAGAGAGTAGTTTGGAATTCACTGTAGTAGGGGAAACTGTAGAGCTGTTTAAGAAGATTCTTACTCCCGTGGCAGCATCACTGCTGCTGCAGCTGTGCTGAAGCCAGACCATGCTATAAACAGAAAGAATACTCTTTATCTCTGGGGGAGCAGAGAACTTCCCTGAAAGGAATGCTTTTATTTTTTTAATAGCCACAGGTATTCCACTGATCTGGTCTACAGTGTAGTTCCAGTTACAATAGGGAGGTTCCAGTGACAGCTTAGGAGGTCTGATGAAGACATAGGAGCAAACTGTGAGGGGAAGGAGGTTCTCTTGTTTCCAGAGAAGTACATCAAGCTATATGTGAAAAAAAGGTCAGACTTAAATACAGGACACTTGTTTCATTGCTCTGATTTCTTTCCTCTGAGCCTTTTGGCACAAAGCACTAATTTTTGTGCCATATATAGATATCTAAGTGACTGTAAGTCTCAGAATACTTGGAGACTATCTGTAGCATTGATTAATTACCATTCAATAAACTGAATTCATTGAATTAATTTAATTTTGAATAAAATGCAAATGTTATTGAATATACCTGTTTCTTCATTCACTGAGTTTAATGATCTTATACTTTGGCCTTTACAGAAAGAAGTAAATACTCATATTCATTCATTTATTATTAATATTTGCATCATTTGAATGCAACTGCTATTTGTTTTGTCCTGTTACTTGCATCCATTCTGATGACTTAATTTCACTCATATTGAAAATCGTATTTAATTGACATGAGTTATGACTGAATAGTTAGTATGGCTGTACTGACAACTTAGTGTGAATTCCCCTTGGCATCAAGTTGTATGTATACTGTTCATTAAGGGTTTCACTTATAATAAGTTTTGGATGAAATCTTTTAATATCTGTCAAGAAATACAACTTTAGACTCCTTTATTTTATATGCAGATCTGCAGGACAAAATTTTTCTTGTTGTTAGACTCACTTTCCTAATTGTTCTGTGTTGTACAACTGTAAGAAAAGCAATTTCAGTGTAGTAACCCAAATTTTATGTTTGAACAGGAAAATTACACCAGCAGTTTTGTTTTGGTTGAGTCTGCCTTCACAAATCTTCAAAACCTTGCTATTGCTGTAGCATATCAAACTCCTGTTTTATTAGAAGGACCAATAGGATGTGGCAAAACTTCTTTAATTGAATATTTAGCAGCTGTTACAGGAAGAGCAAAACCTCCTCATATTTTGAAAGTTCAGCTTGGAGATCAAACTGATAGTAAGGTAACTGATGGATTTGTTTTATGTTTGGATCATGACATGTAACTTTTACTTAAAGCATGGATTTAATTTTTTTATAATGTTTTCACTCAAGGACCCTGTAGTGCCCAACTCTTTAGTACTGGTCTTAATATTGATGAGAATTAATAAATAAACAAGAAAAATAACTGTTATTTTCCAGTAGGTTTTAAATTCTTTGCATAAATGTACTGAATTCAAATTATGTTTTACCGGGGTTTTTCTATGTGTAAGAGCTCTATTGATTTTTTTTTTTTAATTAAAAAATTGATTTGTGTTGGAAAAAGCAGGATTCTGATGCCAAAGGTTGTATGAACACTTATTTCAGTTTAAGTGAGCTATTGTCAGTTTAATCTGATACCTTTCTTTGTGATAAAGCTGAGGTAAAGTAAGATACTAGGATATTGAGGTGACTTGCAGTTGCATAATAACAATTAAGCTGTGTCTGTAGATAATTACATGTACTTCTTGTTTTGCATATAGAATTTTGGAGCTTGAGTTACGTTGTTTGGCACAATTTATTTTTAGTTTTCAAAGGTGGTCAGTGTCTGCCAGAAGTTATCAGAAGGTTTTTATTAGCATGCATAAGCATCTTCTTTGTTTGCATGGAACACCTGGTTTCACCATCTCACAACTGTATCTTCTCATGTACGAGACTAAAGCCATCATATGTAAGAAAAAGTGGTGAAGTTGAAGGTATAAAATATGTAGCAGTAAAATCACAAACACAATTTTTAAAGCAATGCTTAAATATTGAAATTAAAATTTGAGAGAAAAGCAAAGCTTTGACTGGATTTTACCTTTGGATAACTTGCCTTATAGTTCTGTATACTACCTTAGTCACAGGCTTTTCAAAAGCATAAACTAGAGTTTGGTGTGACCCTAGACAGTATTCTGTCACTTTATAGTGCTTGTAAATTAGGGTGGTATAGCTCAGAAATTCACTTCCAATTACCTGGTTTGTTTTAATTACTAAGTTTCAGTGAAAATTGCCACTGGAGGCAAGAAACTTTTCTTCCTAATTAAAAAAATTGCAATGCTGGGCACAGATTGCCAGACATATTGTTTGGTAAGGTGGAGGCTAAGTGTCACTTGTGTCCCAACTTTGGTCGTGTTTGCCATCCTTTCCTCTGGGGAGGTGATGCCCAGGTCTCTGATGTGCACATTGTTTCTGTCACAGACGCTGCTGGGGATGTATCGATGCACAGATGTGCCAGGGGAGTTTGTGTGGCAGCCTGGCACTTTGACACAAGCTGTTACCAAAGGTCACTGGATACTTCTGGAGGACATCGATTATGCTCCTCTGGATGTGGTATGTGGCTTTATGTTTGCTTTAAGGTACCGGTCTTAATTCCCATCATGGCAGTTTTGGGAGTCTCATCACCAGGGTTCTGTAGCAGCAGGCTGCAAATGCTGCTGTTTTAGAAGGGGTTAGAAAGAATTTACCTGTCTTTTTTCACGTTTGCATGCCTCATTAGTGTTTGTGTTTGTTACAGAGTAGTTGTGATCCCGACACTGATGCTACTCAGAAAACTGGAATTGACACTGATGATGTGTCTGATAATATGTCTATTTAATAATGTTTCGGTTTTTGAAACCAGATGTGACCCTAAACACCACAGAATATTGTCACTATATGAGGCTGGTGCTGTTAATAAGAATTTTTTTGTCTGTTTTGTTGTGTGGGGCTTTTTTTCCCTTCCTCATATATTTTCTTACACATTTCTTACGTGTTAAAAATGTGCTTACCATTGCACTTGCACTTACCATTATAAGTTTTAACAGATTTCCTGTGTTTTTGGCTCCAGAGCAATTAGTTAGTCATTCATCCTTGCTCTTGAAGTAATGGCTACTGAAAACAAATCATTTGCAAGAATGGTGTGATAGAGATGCTTTGCTGCATAGGCCTGCTGGACATTCTTCTTGTTTCTTTCCTTTCATATCTGCTCCATAAAGCATGCTTTGTGTGACTGAATAACCTGTCAGTTTGTTTATTAGGTTCTAGGCTTCTGATATAGAAATGGGAAATTTATAAGAAAGCAAATGGATACTGCTTGTATGTACAGCCAGGTCACTGCTAGGGGGTCATGCACTCACTTTTTTCTGTGGACTCAACTCATTGCACTCATGATGAGCATACCCTGAGTAGTATCCTGTATTCATCAAATCCCTTTCTTCAGGCCCTCCCTGCAGGCATCCTATCTGCTTTCTCCATATCAAAGGATCTCTTTGTGTCTCCCTCTGTGCTGAGGGGTTGGTGTGTTCATACCTCCTTTCTTTTTTTCCACCACCATTACTGTCCTTCCCCAGGGAAGGACAGATTCTTTAAATAGATACCAAACTCTCCTGGGGTAGCAGTGTATACACTGAAAAAGGTTGATGTTTGAGAATGACATTTTTGAGACACAGGTCATCTCCATTCAGGCAGATAAACAAAATAAAGCTTCTGATCTGAATGTCTAATAAGTCATTTGATAATTTAAAAATAAACATTCTGATTTGGACTTGTATTGTAAAGGCTGTCATTTCCATTCTCTTATCATTAAATATGGATACAGGAAAAAAAAAGGTAAGTAAAGATTTCACCTTTGATTTCCACTGCTGATTAAAATTGCTTGTAGCTCTATAATTCCTGTTAGCATCACTTTAAAGTATGTCTGGGAATAGCAGTTGCTGGCAATGTAATGGTGCTCATTGGCATTGCTCCAGCATCTCAAGTGTGAAATAAGTGTGGATGCTTTTGCTGTCTGTTAATGTCACCAAAAGTTTTGTAATTTTTCTTTTTCTCCTGAGATCTCTGTACTGATTCCTCTTTTGGAGAAAAGAGAGTTACTGATTCCTGGTCGTGGTGATTGTTTAAAAGTAGCACCAGGATTCCAATTTTTTGCAACCAGGAGGTAGGTTTGTAAACTTACATGAGATTGAGAATATGGGTATCCTATTTTTAAGTCCAATGTACTTTTTAGTACCAGGTACTTGTGTAGGAATATTTTAGCAATTTCCAATTAGCAAGCAATATAAGTCATAGAAACTGTGAATTATTTTTTTTCTCACTTGAAAGCAGCTTTGGGGTGAATCTCAATCTTTGTACAGAAAAATAGCTTCAACAAGGCTGAAAGAATGAACCTTGCTAGGAGGAACCCTACAAAACCAGCCCATCACCAAGACAAAATACCACTCTTAGGAATTACTGTGTGAAAAAGGTTTATTATTGGTAGTTATGAAAGTCTTGCATTGATATAGGAGTGTGTAGTGTTTTCTAACCAGAAAAAGATAAAATATACTCTGCCTGGTTGTTTCACTGTAGTAGTCGCTAGTGCCATGGATGTCAAAATGACTTTGTTTAGGAAGACATAATATTGTATCAAGGTTAAAGATTAGGGGGTCTGTATGGGGAATGGCAGTTACATGGTTTTCAAAGGCTTTGTAGTTTATTTCAAAACCTTAAACAAATTTTTCTGCTTTTGTCTTACTTCTGTAAATTTGTTCTTCTGATCTGTTTTTTCTGGAATTGAGTCTTTTGTATTCAACTCCTTTGGTTGCCTCATTTCCTAAGAATTTTTATTTCTGTATGCATGGTTGTCATGGTTTAACCTCAGTCAGCAGCTAAACACCACACAGGCTGGCTCACTCCTCTGCTGCAGGATGGGGGAGAGAGTTGGAAGAGTAGAAGTGGGAAAAATCATGGGTTGAGATAAGAGTTTAGGTAAAGCAAAAGCTTTCTACACGAACAAAGGGACAAACCCTATGATTCTGAGCATCCCCACCCTTCCTTCTTCCCACAGCTTTATATGCTAGGCACAACCCCATCTGATATGGAATATCCTTGTGGTCAGTTGGGATCAGCTCTCCTGGCCATGTCCCTTCCCCAGCTCCCTGTGTACCTTCACCCTCCTCTTCTGGGGTGGTGCTGGTGCTTTTCTGAGAAGTAGGAAAGACCTTGCCTCTCTGGAAGCCCTGCTCGGGGGTAGCTAAGACATCTCTGTATTATCAGCACTATTTTGGTCACAAATGCAAAACACAGCCCCACACCAGCTACTGTGAAGAAATTTAACTCTATCTCTGCCAAAACCAGCACATCAGTGAACAGTTTGTATCGCAGCAAATTATAATTTTCATTAGGCTTGTTAGAGTAGATTCTATAAATCTGTTGCAGTTTACAGCTGGGAAATAGTATTTAACAACTGGAACCAAACACAATACAACAGAAAAGAAAAAAATTTAGCAAAAACCCATGAGAAAACAAAAGCCAAACCACAACCCCAAATTAATGCTTTGCATGTGCAAAAACACATGGTTAAATAGTTATTTCTGTAGTAAAAGAACAAAGGGAATTTAATGTGTGATGGAAAGAGCTGAGTCTGGAGGATGAGGAAGAATTGTGAAACTCTGTGGAGGGGACAGGGTTGAAGATGCTTTTCCTGCATCTCTACAATAAGATCACAAATCCTTTAAGGTATTTCACAGGCCACTCCTGTCTGGTTTCTCCCTTTACAAAGAATTCTATATGTTGCTTCTGATAGACAACTGACAGTAAGTCTTTCTGAAAGCATCTCTTTTGGAGATTTTGCCATATAGAAAGAAAAGCACTGTGATAACAAGTAATTTGGAAAGCATGGATAGGCAAGGTGGGGTACATGACAGTACAGTGACAAACAGTGTAATTTATACTTGTTGCATTATGCTCTGGCAGCTGTATGTAACATGTTCTTTGATGCACAGAAATGCACTGAAAATGCTGAATTCTTCAGCCACACTCAGCATGCTGTGTTTCTTCACTGTTGTTTTGATTTAGGATATTCAGCTGTGGTGGAGGTTGGTACAGACAGCAAAGCAGCCATGCTGCTCTTCTGGACAAATACTGGACCAAAATACATCTGGATAACATGAGCAAAGGAGAACTCAAGGAGGTATGAGGCTGTGTTGCTCCATTGTGGCATGTGAATAATTGTTTCAGCTTAGGGTAATAAATGTTTTTCAGTAGTTAATTGAAAATCCTTATTTTTATCTTCAAGTTCTCCAATAGACCCTTACAATTTCAGCTTTGTGCTGCCAATTTTGAAGTAAACAGGCAGTTTGTCAGGAAAATTCAAAGTGAATTGAACAAGGATTCCTGGAACTTGCCTTGACAGACACAATTGTGCTTTGTGTGGGTCTAAGAATGAAGTTACTTTGCTGCTTATTAGCCCACAGAGACTTGAAAGCAGAGAAATAGCAAAAAAGAAAATTGAGCTTACTCTTAATTCTAAGCTTTGAGTTGAAAAATAGTCGGGTGATTATAGGTTAAAAATAACTGCTTCTATTAACATTTTTCTTTTGTTAGCGTATCTGGGAGGTGTTTGGTTTGTGTGGTTCTTCAGAAGATTAAAGCAGCCCAGGACTTGTATGAAAATAGAATTCTCTGGAGATTATCCTTGTGATACAGAGCTCAGAACAGGATCTGCTTCTAAAAGGCCCTTGGCTGAGGGAAAAGGTAGTGAAGTCTAGCAGAAGAGTTGAGGAGAAAGTTCTGAATTTTCTAGAATGGAGAAGATAGTTTTTGCAGTACAATTCATTCACTCCTTTGGACTCGTTCAGCAGCCAGCACGTTTATAGGTGGCCTTAAATATCTGTGTGTTTTATTCCTTTCTTGACATTTGTCATCTAATTGTTAGGATGGGGCAAGAACAGCTATCAAAGCCTTATGGAAAAAAAACCTTGAGTGTTAGGTGTGATGCTTACTACTAGGTTCTTTTTATCCTTTTTCTGCAACTTTGTGACTTAAATCACAAAAATGTATAAATTAGGCAGTAAGATTCTAGTAATATCAGAGACAATGTTAGAGAATACCCACCTGCTTACCTTGAAAACAGACTCATGTTCTTGTTAATCTTAAAAGTCAGTCTGGCAGGGTAGGACCAGTTTTCCTGGCCTGTATCTGTGGAAAGTAATTTTGGGAAGCAGTATTTTGGTTGGCAGGCTTTAGTGGAGAGAACTGAGCTGAAAGGAAATTACAAAAGAAAAACTATCCCCTTAACGTGCCTTTGTCAGCAGAGTGAATAGACAATTTGAATGCTCAAATTAATTTAGTCACAAAAGAAGGGCAGGAGGTAATTGTAAAGTTGTATGGTCATGATTTGCGTTCAGATAGGATTGAATGTACTTTTTCTTCTTCCTCTTGGAATTTGTGCAAATGTATTGAATGAGTTGGAGTAGAGTTGGCAAAGTTCATTTTTGGCATCAAAATCACTATCATAGTAGTCGTAATTTCTACATTCTGCAGATAAGAGATTATTCTTACAGATAAGAGATTCAGATAAGAGAGCAGTTTTATGTAGCTTGCTAGCTAAAATATCTACTGAAGCGTCTCCTGGTGAAACGTGGGGTGCTGTTGGTTTCTTTCCGACGTGGATGGGTTTTTTGTTTCGTTGTTTTATTTTTTTTTTCCTTTTGTTTTTTCCTGGTTTCAGGTCCTCCAAAGGAGATACCCCAACCTTGCTCTCGTGACAGATCACTTGCTAGGCATTTTCATTGACCTTGCAGGAGACAAGTATCAGGCACCAGAAAACACTGCTGCTGGCTCCAGTCACGTGCCAGAATCAATGTCAGAATCAAGATCAGAACATAAGAAACCAAATCTGGAGGGGCGAGAACTATCTCTAAGGTTGTCTTTTCTTATATGTTTATAGGAAGTCAGCTAGCTACAGAGATAGAAGGGTTTATTTTTGTTTCTTAATTTTTCAGAAATAATAGTGAAAGCTTAAATAATTAAACATAAATTTTGTAAAACCTGGAAAATACATTTTTTTGTTTTAGAACAATGATTAATATGTCATTTAAAGAAACTCATTCTGGATTATTTAAACTTCCTATTTGCTATGCTTACTTTTTGGGAGGTGTGGGTTTTGTCATATGCAGTACTTAGTTGGCATCAGGCCATATGAATTTATTCTTAATTATTGTTAACACAAGATACCAGTACTAGTTAAGAACTGGAAGATGCTGTATAATGTTTTCTCAATAGCTAGACCATAACATTTTCAGTAACTGATTGTTCAGCATGAAATAATCTGGATATTCTCAGCATTATAGCTTAAGGTGACTGAAAATAACTGTGTCTGTAATGTACTGCTAATTTTGGAAATTCTGTGATGAAATGTAGTTTGATGCTGAATTATTTCTTCCTCTCCTACCAAATGGCAGTTCTACTCATCTGGAATTTCTGTAATCAGTAGTGCTTTGTGGATTAGTTAGTAAATGTTAGGTGTGGGTAGTACCTGATACTTTCGTGGAGTGTAAGAACATATTTTTTTTCTAGAATAAAGTTTCCTTTTCTTGCCTTTTGGATAATCGTGTTGTTGGTAAGGAATCTGTATCTTGAAAAAAGGGGGGATTTATACCTTTCTGGATTCTGTAATACCTTTGAGTTTTACAGTTGCCTTACGATTTAATGGTGTATGTATTATCTGTTTATAAGCAACATTGGTCTTTGTGCTCAGCTACTCCTCAGAATTATCGTCCTCTTTGTGTCTTCCCACATACAACTTGCACAACAACTACACGTGCAAGTGCCAGAAGATGATGTCATGACCTAAGTTGAACATGAAAGAAGATGCTGTGTATTTTGGCATGTTTGTACCAAATCTTCTTGGTTTTTCTTTTTAGAGACCTTCTGAATTGGTGCAGCAGGATTGCTTACAACTTTGACAGTAATTCTTCAACCACAGCAGTGAATATTTTTCAGGAGGTGCGGTAAGACTTGATCCAGGAATTGATCCAGTTCATCTCAAATTCTAGTGTTGTCTCACAAAATGCTCTCTTTGGGAATGTGAGATGGGAATTTGTTCATTTTTGTTTGAAGCAATTGGACTGTAGTTGGAATAGTTGTGATCTCTCTGATCAGAAGCTTTTGCTGCTACTAGGAAAGTTGTTTGCAGCAAGGTGCTAAAAGAATTTACTGCTATTGTACAAACAGCATGGTGCAAAATAATTTTAACTGATACAAGCTATGATTGCATATGGCTGAGACCTTTCTTTTTCTTATCATATGGGGCTGCTTTTCTGCTTACGTATTCATCAGTTTACAATAAAGGTTAGGAACTTTTTGAGTGTACATCTGTCAGAGGGTGTTTTGACAGGCAGTGTGGTCTTGTAATGGTGCTTCCTTCTCCATTTTGGTCCGTTTGTCTAAAAATAGCTTTTGTGACTGGGCATTGAAAAGTTTTAATTTTGGTATAAACCCACTACATTACAGAGTTTAGAAGTTCCTGCTGCATCTTTACAAACTCTGTTTGACTCAATCAGAGCACAGTGAAGTAGTTTTATTTGCAATGGTTGGATTGGATTTAGGTTCATTTAGATTAAGATAGTGCTTATCAGATAAAATCATACAAAACTAGTTTTCAAGAAGTTGGTTTTCCTCTTGACAGGCATTGGACTGTTTCACAGCCATGTTGTCCAACCAAGGGAGCAGACAGAAAATGGCAAAAATTATTGGAAGTTACCTAAACATTTCCAAAAAAAAGGTATGTTGAGCTACAATTAACATGATCTTTATTTGTAATATCCTATAGCTTGCAATTTTTCTATGATTAATTGAACTATGTTATGCTGGTTTTTGTTTAAAATTATGTCCACCTCTCTGTCCCAAACAGTTTTTTTTCTTTCTATTCCAGCCCAGGATCTGTTTTTCTTCAATTTTATGTTCAGCTGCATTTTTTTTTCTCTGAAAGTTCCAGGGAACCTGTTTTAGAGCAAATGGCCTCATGATGCAAAAGGATTTCACAGCTGGAACAGCACAGCTGCCTAAGCATATGATACCACTGGATGCACAGGGTAGCAAAGAATGTGTTTTTTTTCTTAGGTGGTTTGCAGTGAATGTTAATCACTTAAATGGAGAGATCGGAGAGAAGCATGGTCCTTACTGCTACTTGTTCCATACTCAGTGATTACAAAATCAGCTGCCTCTCTGGAGCTCTATAAATGACAGAATTAAACTAAATAATTTATTTGGTCTGTAGAAGTCTGCAAAGCAAATTCCCTCTATTGTTACTTTCGGTTGACAGATGGATCCCTAAAACTTGTGTGGGTTTTTCTCTTTGTACTTCTTTGCATTATTTCATTTCAGGAATGTATTATTCCCTGCAACTGGCAAAATATCCCTGTTTATATAAAAGAGCTTTTTTAAGGGAGATTGTTTGTTTATTGTTAAAATAACTGCTCAAGTTTGTGTAGTTGGACTACCATGGAAGTAGGTGAAGTAGATATACAGTAGCAAAGACTATTATCAAGTTATTAAGTTGAATGTTGTTTGTACATATAAAAACACTTCTGAGGTCCTTCAGTATTTTAGGTGATGATTATGTAAAACCTGCAAAATACAGAATTTTGCCATTAAAAATTAACTTGCTGCAAAGTAATACTGGTAGCATGGCATGGGTGTTCTTACTGTGATGTAAACAACATTAGTATTGGAAATGCTGATCTTTTTTCACAGGTGGAGTTCTTCTGTGAACTCTATAAACCAGAAATTTCAATACGGGAGCAAGAAGTCTCTGTAGGAAGAGTGAATCTTGTAAAGAAGCAGATCCAGGCTCTCACTGTGCAAAGGTAGAGCATCCTGTAGTTTCCATGTGAATTGAGATATTTTGTGGTGGAACAGAATAGACTGCAGGTCACAGGGTCAAGGAAAATGCAAATTTGGTATTCTCACTCTGATGAAAGGAACGTGAGAGCTCTTTCCCTTGCAATCTCAGTTTTACCTTGTGTATTTTTAGGAGTATCTGCATCATTCTTTTGGCAGCATTCTTTTTGGCATGGAGATTTTCAGCTTCTTTGGGCTAGAGTGTCTTCAAAGCAGTGTGGATCCACAGCTTAATAAGATTTTGATGGATCTACCTTTGTAGAGGGGGATTTTTGTAGTTTGTGTCACTAACTTCATTGTCCAGGAAGTGTCTTGGTTTGAAAGACAGATGTTTGCTAAGGAAGGCAGGAGCCTCTCTTGAAATGGAAAATGTAAATCCCCTCTCTCCGAATTATTATAATTTTGAAATTAAGGAGCTCTCAGGCAAAGATATGGGAATAGGAATAACAGTCCTTTACTAGGAAAATTAAAATAAAAATACAGTAATACAAAAACCAAAACACTGACAGAGTTAGAATACAACCTTGACACTCTGTCAGTCAGGGTGTTGGTAGCAGTCCGATTAAATGGTGACTGCAGTCCTCCTGGTGTGACGGATGTGGTTCAGTTGAAGCAATGGTCCTGGAGAAGGGTGCAGTTTTCCTCCAAAGGTCCAGTGATTATGTAGAAAGGGCTGGTTTTCCTCTGGAATTCAGTGGGAAAAAGGCTGCTCTGATGTTCCAAATCTCAGGTTTTATCTAGGTAGGAAATGCTTGGCTCCTCCCCCTGGGTGGGACACCTCACAATGGGATGATGTAATTTTATCAGTAATTTAGTGAGACTCAATGGCCCATTAACACGAGATACCTCCCTGGACAAAGGATGGGTCAGAAAAGATGAAGAATACTGCCCCACCTGGTATTAACAGCTGGCCCATTAACAGAGGATATTCCTTCCCACCCCCAGCTCGAGATAAAGATCACTGCCCCACCTAGTTTCAACAGATGGTTGGAACATCCAATACATCCTGCATTGCAACCTAAGACAGGAAGTTATTTGGAAATCCTGAATTTTTAGATTGTATATTGAAAAAAAAAAGTATTTTAGAAGGATATCTTAGAACTATTTCTTTTCTGACCTGTATTTAAAAAAATCCCAATTCAGTCTACTTCACTAAAAAGAAAAAAAGGTAAAATTTAAATGAGCTCCATGATAAATCTTAGTTTTGAGTAACTTCCTTTGTTTTTCCAGGGCAAAACATACCTTTGCTGCCACACGGCCATCTGCAGTACTGATTGAACAGCTGGCAGTGTGTGTTGTCAAAGGAGAGCCTGTGCTTTTGGTCGGTGAAACAGGAACTGGCAAAACCTCAACAGTCCAGTACCTAGCTCATATTACAGGTAAATAATGTGTGAAAATTGTAACTTACATTAAGATAATTTGAAAAACAGCAAATGAACAAACCCACAAGTTGATGGTGCTTTTTATCTCTGTTTCAAGGACACCGTTTGAGGGTTGTCAACATGAACCAACAAAGTGACACAGCAGATCTCTTAGGGGGGTGAGTCACTGACCACTGTTCTGTTGTTGTGCAGAACAAATGGGCAGTATCTATTTCATAGTAGGATAAATATCTTAATAAACATGTTTTCATACAAAAACCTTTGTGTCCTTGCTGAAGGAGCAGAGGAGTTTTACTGAGTTGTGTGCAGAGCTGTGTGTGATGAAGTCATTCAAAAACACAGCCCAATGTCTTTAAAAATGGCTAAGCTGTTCAATATAAATCTGGTATAATATTCACTGGACATATTGTTTGATAGTATTACAAATATTTTGCTTGTTGTAAAGACAGGGTTTTCCTGTCTGTACAAAATCACCTCATGAGGTGCGTTTAAATATGTGCAATTCGCTTCAGTTCATTACTTGAGTAAAAGACTTCAGAAACAAGGGTTCATACGTGCAGCTTGTTGTTTCAAGTAACTGGTTTTGGACTTGTTTTCTTTTTTAAGTTCACAGATGACTGTCTCACATAAGTAATTACTCTTTGGCTTCTGTTCAGTTACAAGCCTGTGGATAACAAGCTGATCTGGCTCCCTCTGCGAGAGTCTTTTGAAGAACTCTTCTCTCAGACATTCTCTAGGAAGAAAAATCAAACATTCTTGGGACACATTCAGACTTGCTACAGACAGAAACGTTGGCATGATCTGCTAAAACTAATGCAACATATTCATAAATCTGCTATTAATAAAGAAGTAAAAGAAAATGCATCTGGTAAGACTTCAGATGGATCAAACACACATTAGTGCTAAACCACTGCAGAGAGTGGATAAATACTGGTGACTTTTGTTTTTTTAATTTGGGTTTGTTTGAAGTTTAAGGATTTTTTCCTCCACCTATATTACATTTGTTTTTCTGGTTTGGAGAA
The DNA here is from genome assembly GCA_013397075.1 of Rhabdornis inornatus. Classification (NCBI taxonomy): domain Eukaryota; kingdom Metazoa; phylum Chordata; class Aves; order Passeriformes; family Rhabdornithidae; genus Rhabdornis; species Rhabdornis inornatus. Next base: position 109,818 of record VWZS01008472.1, on the reverse strand, counting down.
ATGCAGTTGTCAACATTGCAAGAGGACATTCAGAACACTGTTAGAACAGTGGTTGGATTTTGTTTTCGTTTTTTTTTTCCTTTTCCTAACTCATCTTTGCTGCTAGCTATGTCTGAGAGTGTGGAGATTGCCTGCCCTGTGGTACCCTTGGCATCTGATCTCCACTCAGCACTTATTAGCTGTGCTGGTGAGCAGTCCTGGTTGGTTGTGTGTCAGTCTTCTATGTGAATGCATTCATGGCTTCAGCCCTGGAACCTGCTTATGTCTCAGGAGCACGTCCTGTTTAAAAAACAAAGCCAAACAGCAATAACAAAACCAAAGCCAAAGTCAACTGTTTTAGGGTAGGAATTATTTTTAAGAGCTTGCTTTTGCCTTGGTTCCTCTGTCAGTGATGCTGACTTACCTAGTGCTTTATTTTGTTCCAGAGTGGTTTTGTCTCCAAATAAGTTTTTCTTGTTTTATACTTTGCAACCCATTTTGGGGCTGAGGCGATGTCAGTACTTCACCTTGCGTTGAGTTGTTTCTGGTTCTAGACCAGTAGAACAGGTGAAGTTGTAGCTTTCATTCAATTTGGGCTAAATAAAATTAATTGTGAATTTCATCTCTTTTTGTCTTCTTTTAATTGGTTCTGCTGAATATGCAGGTACTAAAGTAAATGCCCATACAGGGAAAAAAAAAAAATTAGTTTAAAGACTACTTATTGCAAGAATTGACAATTCTGAAATAAAGACGAGCTGAAATCTGTAACTTGCCAAGTTTCTTAAGGAATTTTAATGCTGTGTGTAGCTCAGGTAGTGATTTTAACAAATAATTAAAATCAGTGCTATAGTAAATATTGTAACTGATAAGAGGTAGTGTATTAGTTATTGATACTGAAGTGTTCATTGTTAATCTATTCTGTCATAAGTGTTATAAATTTGGTTTTATTTTTTTTACATGTCTCTGTTTCTGGCAGTTAGAGACTGGACACAGTCATGCTGGAAAAAGTGCAGTATAAGTATTTGTTCCTCATCTAGGAATGAATAGCAAATTATCTGAGCACTATTGACATATGGGTACAGTTAAATTTGAAAAGTGAAAAACCACACATGCACAAAACTGAAACAAGATTAATTTTTTTTAAAATTTGTGGTGTGTCATCTGCAGGACTTGAATGTTTTTGTTGCTCGAGCTTACTTTTGTATCTCTCTGCTTGAAACAACTTGATTAAAATACTGTTGTCAAACATTTTTTGTGCTATTGTTCTGATGGTGCAAACTTAAATTTGTTTTGCTTGCAGGCTTACCACTGAAGGAAAAGTGGGAGGCATTTGGTCTTAAACTGAATCATGCTCATCAACAGATGAAAATGACAGAAAATGCTCTTCTCTTTGCATTTGTTGAGGTATTTAGATATTTGCATTTTGATGCTAGGAGAAGTAAGGAGAAGTATTTAAAAGGTGTTGCAATCAGGGTTATATAAATAGCTTCCTGGCAAGAACCTTGCTGTGAAGTAAAATGTGTGCCATGATAACTCTGAAATCAAATGTGCAGATTCAAGGAAGCAGTGATGAGATGGACAGTGGGAGACTGGTTTGTGGTAGCACATTAATTCAGTGCTATATAGCAGGAATTAGGATTTGTATGATAAGAATATCAGTATGTCATATCTTCTTTTCAACTCTAGGGGATTAGGAAAAACTTCTTGATCAGTCTCCAGTAGGTCATGCTTCTGTCTAGGGATTCCTGTGAAGGGCTTAATATTAAGAATCTGTGTTGTTTATCCAGAAGTGATTTTTCTAAACATTTCAAACCCATAATATGTTTTAATGACATTTAGTGAGATTAGGAGGAACCACGAGGTTTATTTATGGTTGTATATTATCAACCTGATAATTTGAATATATGCTCTCAAATTTCATGTAAAGTGTGTGAAATGTTGATCAGTCCTCTATAAAAAATATATTTTTGAGTAGTTGGAGAACCTCGGACTTTAGTATAGTTTTAATTAACAGGGTACAGATTTCTTAGGAGCATAATATTGCTTGTGTCTTTGGATTTCTTCAGATTAACTTTATTCTTATGAGATAGTGGCACATACGTACCACAGTGGTAGACTGTGCAAATAAGGGATCTTAAATCTGTTGTATTTGAGCCAATCTAACTGGTACCTGGTACAATGGTATGATAGCTGTCTGACTTCTGTGACTGGCAAAATGACTACTGTTACTGAGAGAGAGCAGTAAAACTGCTACTGCTGTGAAAGGTCTGGAATTGCCATTTGTCTAATCAAGCCATAGATTACACACCAAGTATTTCCAGTATCTGAATGCTTCAGTTGACACTTCATTGCTGGCAACGTAATTAACAAATTGATCCTACTTTTAGGGTACTCTGGCACAAGCAGTAAAAAAGGGAGAGTGGATTTTATTGGATGAGATTAACTTGGCTGCAGCAGAGACTTTGGAGTGCCTGAGTGGTTTATTGGAAGGATCATCTGGGTCACTGGTGTTACTCGACAGAGGAGACACAGGTATTATTTCTATGCTTGCTTATGCTGTACCTTGGTATCCAGGTGAGTTCCCTATCCTATGTATCTCAAAATAAATTGAGATCATTTACCATTAAAATGTATGTGTGCACAAGAGAGCAATGTGCTCTTTGCCGACTTTGTACTTCTTTGCAAGAGGTCCAAAACACTGGTATGTTCTCAACAGCACTGGAGGGGCTGCTGTGTAGAAAATTAACTCCTTTTACAGATGTAAAGATAATAAAATGCAGTCACTGAATGCTGCTTTCAAGGGCTACAAAGAGAGGCAAATGTTGTGTGAGCATCCCAGGCTGGATTTTCTTCCTGGCTGAGGGAAGCACTGGCTATTGCTCTGAAAGAGACAAAAGGAGTTCTGGGCTCACATAAGTTTTGAAGCGTTTTGTGTTGTTACAACATCTCGCTACTCATAAAGTCAGGGTTTCACTTACCTGTGGCTGTTGTGAAGATTCAGGTACTTCTGATAAAATCACATGGGGTTATTGTCTGAAAATTTTTGGTGCTGGTGTTTTTAAGAAAATGTAGTAGTGCAGCAACAGAAAGTTGCCTTAGAAAAAAATACACCGTATTAAGCATATAAATAACTTGTGTTTATCATGAACTTTGTCTTTTGTTTTGCTTTAGAGCCTCTTGTCCGTCACCCTGATTTTCGCTTGTTTGCATGCATGAATCCAGCTACAGATGTTGGAAAGAGAAATCTTCCTCTAGGAGTAAGAAACAGGTAGGAAATAATGATTCTGGGACAAAATAGTCACTGTCTTTTACAGAGTTTAGTTATTTTCAGGAGTTGACCAGTGAAGAATGCTTTATCTGAAGCCTGAGGATGCAAGTCTGTACTCAAATTTACTACCTGTAAGAGATGTATGGTGAAGGTTTTTTATGAAATAGAATTAGCAAAATACTTTGAAGTAGGTGAGCCGTGAGCAAATGGTCTAGCTGTGGTGTAGGGTATTGTCAGTGGGGGCAGGAAATGATTATTCTTCACAGTTAAGCTGTCAGCACCTGGGAATGCTACTGCAGCAGTTTATGTTCCTGATGGGAGTAATAAAGATGAGTTAAGTGCTTGGTGTCTGTTTAGCAGCCTTTCTCTTAACTTAGAAGTGTTGATGGTCCTTGCAAAAAGCTGCATATCCAGTCTTGTTCGCTTAAAAGGAAGGTGGTTTGCATGGTGGTACAGATGTGTGATGCTCAAAATATTTGATGTGTGGTCTCAAAGCATATAAGCTGTGACACGGCAATTGGAATTGTGGCAAATCCATTCTCCAGTATCACCTACCTATTCCTGTATGCACAGATCTCCTGCTGGATTCAGTTTCCCTCATGAGTGCCAAAAGTTGCATGTATAGTCTCTTCCCAGATTCATAAGCGCTGGGCAGGATTGTAGAGATGCACCAGCTATGTGTAACTAGTCATTTGTAGTTATTAGTGGCAAAGCAAAGTTTTATTGCTATTGGCTGTCTTGCAGAATAGTGAAAGGAAAGAGAGTGAGAGTAATACAGGAGAAAAGAGACTTCAGCATCAGCATAACTTGCTAAGTTTAAATGAATTTATATTTCTGTTTGTCAAAAATACCTACTACTATTTGTCAAAAATAGCTACTGCTGTGTCAGTGCTTCATTGTTCAGGCTGTAACATTTGAGTATCTATTGCAAATTGTTAAAAATTGTAGTTTAAGTCACATTGTTCACTTTAAGACATTAAGCTAATACAGATAAATTACTTGAAAATATTATTAATACCTTATTTTTCAACTGCTCTGCTTCTTGAGTCTGTAGGTTTGACAATCTATAGGTCTGTAGCTTTAACAATCAGTATTCTGTTACTTAAAAATGTAAAATGTTATATGCCATGAGATTTATATATAACATTTTTCAATATGGTCAGGTGTCTTAAGTGTTACAGATTGATTTGATTATTTCAGGTTTACTGAACTTTATGTAGAAGAATTGAGAAATGAAGGAGACTTGCAAATTCTTATAATGGATTATCTCAGAAGCTTGAATGTGAACAAAAATACAGTACAAGGAATTGTGAAGTAAGTTGACTGTAATATTTTTAAATTCTTGATGATATAAGTCATCAAAAGAAAGTATGTGTCTGTAGTCTGTGGTTAGACTGCTTTCGGAAACACTGTAATGCTCCCCATAGCTTTAGGAAACAGAAGAGTGTAGACATCCATCTTCCTAGTTCTGCAGGTTTCCATATTTGTGGGAAGGAGATTTTTATTTTTTTAAATTCAGAATTGTTTTCTTGGGGGCACCAGTTAAATAGCATCGTTGTTTCAGTCCTCTTTCATATCTGAGAGACTAAAATAGTTTGTTTCTGTAGATAATTCCAAAGAAAGTCTTGTGTGTTTGTCTAGTTACTTTTCTTTCCCCTAGTGTAATGTGAACTATCTCATGTTCAGAGTATTTGGAGTTTATAGTCACTCTCTGTATGTCAAGCTCTGTCAAAAATATGGTTCTAAAAATACTCTTTTGCTTTTCTTCACTGACTGTACAGATGGCAGAGCTTGGCATGGTTTTTGTGATGTGGAGCTTTTAAGAAAAGTAACAGGGATAAACTGAAGTGATGATACTTGGGGTTTAATTGCTTGGAGCAATGGTTTGATCAGTAACAGCTCTATATAACTTTATTTTTGCAGCTTTTATTTGTCTGTGAGAAAGGAAGCAGAAACAAAATTGGTGGATGGAACTGGCCACAGACCTCACTACAGTCTCCGTACCCTGTGCAGGGCATTGAGATTTGCAGCGTCTAACCCATGTGGCAGCATAGCACGCTCCCTGTATGAGGTGATTACCTGTGCTGCCATTTGTTTCTGTGTGTATTCACTACACAGGTTGTTTGGGTAAAGGATAATCTTCTTTAAGTTCAGTATTGAACATAAATGGTTCTTTAATCTGTATGTTTTTTCCTTATTTTTCATGTTTATCACTGAAAATAATTCTTCTTCTTAGGGCTTCTGTTTGAGTTTCCTGACACAGCTTGACAGAGGTTCTCACCCAGTGGTTCAAAAGCTAATTTGCCAGCATATAGTCTCTGGCAACATCAAAAGCCTTCTCAAGCAGGTAGGCAACTAAGGTTATGAAGAGCTGTCTAGTACTTAAAGTAGAATTTATTTTGAGTTGTCTTCTCTCATTTTTTCCTCTACATTTTCTTCGTGCAGTTCTGTTTTTCATTTTACAAGGATAAGAACTAGGAAAATTTAATGCCATTCTTTTGTAGTTTTTTACTTTGCTTGAATGTTGATATGTTAGTTAGTTTATTTGTTAATTTGAAAAAATATGGAAGCCTGAATAACTAAAGCATTGTGGAGTGTGGGCGGCTGAATGCAGTGGCTCCAACTGTAAAGCTTTCACAGACTTTGGAGGAGCTTTCTCAGGCTTTATATTTTTAGACTCTGAATGCAGAACATATGGATATGAAGAAGCATCTGTGCTTTGTCTCTTATGGGAAAGGAAGAATGTCACTAGTGCTGGGAACCCAGCATGAGTTTGCATGGGGGATGGGGAAGCCAGAGATGGGTATTTGTTTCAAAATGAACCCTTTCATACTGGAAAATGTGTATAAATATATAAAAAAGATTAAAGCAAAGTTACTGTTTGTAAATGCCCTTCAAACTTCAGTGCTAAGACTCTTGAGACATTTTTATCTTCATGCCACTGCAAAGATTCCTGCTTCATGACTCTGAAACAATCTGGTTAGGTTTTTCCTGTAATTTGTGTTCTGTGACAAGGGGACAGTGCTTACTGCAGGAGCGCTCAGAGATTAATTTAAAATTACTTTAGAGACTATGTAGCAGTGGGGTAACAGTAATTGTTTTCATTATTGAAACCAGTTTGTATAATCTGTTATTTCTGTCATGTCTCCTTAGCAAATACCAAAACCTCAAGGGGGGAGTTTTATACTTATAGAAGGGTACTGGATTTCAGCTGGGGACAAAGAACCTACAGTGGATGAGAGTTATGTGCTCACCCCTTCAGTTAAGCTTAATCTTAAAGACATTGTCAGGGTTGTGTCTGCAGGGTAAGTGTTTCAACTTTTTAATTAACAAAATAAGTTAAATGTGTTTGTTTAGGCCTTGAGTTGCTGGTGCCCCTCTAATCTTTGTTGTTTGGATGAATAATGTCTATTTTCCTTCTACATTACAGTTAACTTTTCATTATAGAGTGACTTGAAATTTTTACATGTTTCTAGTTTCCTGAAACCATCTTACTGCCATAGCTAGTTTTATTTAAATTCTGATTTCTGATAGAAATTTGCAGTTAGAATAACCTGCTTATTTCGCACTGCCACAAAAAGCTTCATGGGTAGCTGTTAGCACTTGGGAGTAAAGATATTTGTATTTCCCTGTTAGTGTGTGTTCTTGGATACCCCAAATGAGTTAAGTGGTGGTGTTTTGGTAGTTTGGTTTAATAATGTTAAACGTCCTGTGTGTGAGAAGGACATGGCTCATGCTTCTAGCCCACTATTTTGATCATGGCTTTTAGGACTCATCCAGTACTGATTCAAGGAGAGACCTCTGTTGGTAAAACCAGTTTAATTCGCTGGTTGGCTGCTGCTACTGGGAATCATTGTGTAAGGATTAACAACCATGAGCATACTGATATCCAGGAATATATTGGCTGTTATACATCAGATGCCTCAGGAAAATTGGTATTTAAGGAAGGTAAGTGAGCATGTTCTATAGACTCCAAATTCCCATCTCATTTCGGTGGCTGGTTTGTTTTTTTTTTTTCTTCTTCTCTGTTTAACTTGTCTGGTTTATTATGGTGGAGAGATGACCTGTAATAAAGTTAGTAGTTGTACTTTAATGATAATCATTTGTGTGAATTTCAATGAATTCTGAAAAGTTCATGTCTGTCTCAATATTCTTGTCCTATCGTACCTAAAGATGATAAGCCAGCAGTTTAAACAATACTGTTACTTCCTTCTCTGGATTAGTGTTTATCCTGAATGAAATGGGTTGCTGAAAGTATCAGAGTGCATGCTTCTGTTAGGTTTGCTTTATAAGATTTTTAACTAGGAAATTTTCTGTTCCCCCCAAGGCATTCTCATAGATGCAATGAGAAAGGGCTACTGGATTGTTCTAGATGAATTGAATTTGGCTCCCACTGATGTTCTGGAAGCTCTCAACCGCTTGTTGGATGATAACAGAGAGCTGTTCATTACAGAGACTCAGGAGGTTGTCAAAGCTCACCCTCGCTTCATGCTGTTTGCCACACAGAATCCTCCAGGTCTCTATGGTGGCAGAAAGGTCTGTATGATCTATACCTTTGGATAGCTAAGGCTTTAGGGAATTAATCTCTCTCATACATAAAGTGTGATGTGAAAATGTTTTGATGTGAAATGTGAATCTCTCAGGGGAGAGAGAGCTGGATGGACTGTCAGTACAGCTGGGCTCTGTTTAGATGAGTTGCTTGTTTCATGGATACATAGAATTTCTAATGAATTTTAGGTAGTTGATATTTAAGTGATTTAGTGAACCAAAGATCATGTGTATTATACTCCAATTAGCATTTCTTGTCTAAGAACACTGGAAAAGAAATTCTGCTTAGGCTATAGAAGTCCATTTTGTACTGGTTTTTGTCTAGAGTAGGTAATTTTCTTCATAGTGACTGGTATGGAGCTGTGTTTTGGATTTGTGAGCAAAACAGTGTTGATATCACAGGGTTGTCTTACTTATTGCTGGGCAGTGCTTGCACAGATTCAAGGCCTTTTCTGCTTCTCACACTGCCCCACCTACTTGTGGAGTAGGTTGGGAGTGCAGGAAAGGGTTTGAGGGGACACAGCTGGGACAGCTGACCCCAGCTACCCAAAGGGATGTTCCATGTCATGTGACATTGTGCTCAGCAGTCAAAACTAGGGGGAGAAGGAGGAAGAAGGGAGTTCAGTGTTTGATTCCCTAAATAACACTGGTGTGTGATGAAGCCCTTATTTCCTGGAGGTGGCTGAATACCTGCCTATTGATATCAAGTGGTGAATGAACTCCTAATTTTGCTTTGCTTGCACATGCACCTTTTGCTTTACTTATGAAACTGTCTCAGCCTAAAAGTTTTATCACTATTACCCTTCCCATTCTCCCATTGTAGGGAGAGTGAGCTTGTGTCTTTGTAATGCTTAGCTTCCTATGCCCTTAAAATATTCAATCCATTTTAAAGCTTTTGTCATCATCCAGACTGTCTCTTAAGCTTTTTTTCAATGTTGATGTGTATGTGTTAATTTGTACGCTTTGACACTATCCTTATTTCCTTTGGAAGTGTAGGGGAAGATCTATGAGCAATATCAAAGGAAAAAGTTCAAGTAGTAGTGTGGTCTCCTATTTTAGGTTTTGTCCAGAGCCTTCAGAAATCGTTTTGTGGAGTTGCATTTTGATGAACTGCCAAGTGCTGAACTGGAAACCATCCTGCACAAGCGATGCAGTTTGCCACCTTCTTACTGCAGCAAGCTTGTCAAAGTCATGTTAGACCTGCAAGTATGAGTCTTTTTTCTTTTAGTATAAGAAATGCAAACATACTTCAAAGTACAGGCACAAAGCAATAGAAATTTCTTCAGGGAGGGAGGTTAGCTGAAGGATATTTAAAATCCTAAACCATGGAGAGAACCCACCAAAGTACTAATTTCAGTGATTGAGACTAAGACTGGGGAAGGTGATGTCAGATTTGAGAGAAAGGTAGGAGCAAAAAAAACAACAACAACAACAAAAACCCCAAAAAACAAACAAACAAAAACCAAAAAAAACAAACAAAAAAACAAACAAACAAACAAAAAAAACAAAACCAAAACAAAACAGACAAAAAAACCCAACATAACAACAACAAAAAACAAACAAACAAACAAAAAAAAAACCCCAAAAAAACGAAAAATCAGACACCATGGGATTTAATGTGTCGAATTGACATTAAATCATTTGACACTTAGTATGTAGCTAAAACTACCTTGTATTTAAAAGCAATTACTGCAGCACAAACTGGATTTTGTTCTTTTTTATTCTTAGTTGGTTTTTTTAAAATAAAATTATCTAAATTATTTTATTCCTTGTGCTCATCAGTTACCTGCCTAAAAGGAGTTAGTGTTTAGGAGTTGTGACTCTACTGGACTTCTTTTTGTGGTTATTCATAGAATTTTGTTGTTGCAGTGTCACTGCAGAGAGTGGTGATTAGCTTTGCTTGCAGTATTTGGAGGGGTTGGTGAAAAAATACCTCACATTTTGTTCTTGTGACAGTCTTACCGCAGAGGTTCGACAGTGTTTGCTGGGAAGCATGGATTCATTACGCTGCGGGATCTGTTCCGCTGGGCTGAAAGGTACAGGTTGGCAGAGCAGCTGCAGAAGGAGTATGACTGGCTTCAGCACTTAGCAAATGATGGTGAGCTCTGCTGCCCCAGCTTGTTTAAGTGTCTGTAGAATTGCTTTCCAGCCCCACTTAAGTGTGAGTTTTTGTTGCTGATTACCCAGGTAGTAATTGCTTTTTCTCTTCCTCTGTTTGTAGGTTTTATGCTTCTGGCAGGCAGAGTCAGGAAACAGGAGGAGGTGGATGTTATTCAAAATGTCATTGAAAAACACTTCAAGAAAAAAATACATCCTGAGTCTCTCTTCTCAGGGGAAAGTGTTAAAAAGCTACTGGGTGAGTTTCCTAGAGGGACCCCACTGGTAGATCTCTAGATGTGACTGAAGCTGATGGATTGCTTTGTGTTGTTGTGCAGCTAAGTCTTCCACGTGGATGTCAGTGATGGACAGAGATTTTAACCATGTTGTCTGGACTCAAGGGATGAGGAGACTTGCCATTTTGGTGGGACGAGCCCTGGAGTTTGGTGAACCAGTACTGCTGGTGGGAGACACTGGGTAATCTTGCTTTTTATGATGTTCTTGGTAGTGCTCTACCAGCTGCTGAGCTGGAGACAATTGTGTGGGCTTCAGTGCTGCCTTGGTCCGGGACATTTAAGTCTATCTCATGGCAGAATTGCAGCTGCTGTTTTTTGTAGTTCCTTTTTGAGGGGAAGCAGATGCATCTCATTTAACCTGTGTCTTTGATGGGTTTATCTGCATTGTGTAACTACGTAGAGTTATATAAAAGTAGTAAAATGAAAGTGAACTGACTTCTGTCCCCAGCTTTACAAGGTGCCCTGTAGATTCTCACTGTGCCTCATGGGAGTGGCTGCTTTTGGGATATTGTGACATTTTTCTCTTTCAGAGCACATTCAATTTGCATGTCTTATGAGCTTGAATATAGTCTTGCTACCACTTCTCCACCTAATATGCTGTAGCGGAGGTTGTGGAAGTAGATACTGTCTGCTCTTGTGCTGGTTATAAATTTCTATGGAAGAGAAGGAATGAAAAATGCAAGAAAAGAGAGAAGGAAAATTTACTTGGGTAGTAAATCGAAACTAGATACTCAGCAATTTATTCCCTCAGACTTAGGCTTGGTCTAGACATGTTGTATTTCCAGTTCAGTGAAATGTTAGGCTGGTTGAGTATCTGCAAGGGCAAGCTGAAATAAGTTGGACTCTGAACATGCAGAAATCCATCAATGCAGCTATTGATTTAAATTTAATTAAAGGCCTCTTGTGCACATCAGCAACAGTTGTGCCAAAAATGGCTTCACTTAGCATACGCTTCTTTCAAGGAAAGGAGCAGAAGAAAATCTGAATGTTGGGTCTTTGCCTCATAACTCTTCAATGAAAGTATGAATCCTGTCCAAAGTGAGCTGATTGTTCGGTTTTGCTTTTTTTTTTAATTCATCCTTTTCAATTAAATTACTTGGTTGCAGGTGTGGTAAAACTACCATTTGTCAGATCTTTGCAGCCTTAGCAAATCAGAAGCTGTACTCAGTGAATTGCCACCTGCACATGGAGACATCAGACTTCCTGGGGGGGCTGCGACCAGTCAGGCAGAGGTCCAAAGACCAGGTTTGTCCTGCACCAGTAATACCTTGGGTGGTGTGACCATGGAAGTAAAAAGTAGCAGTTATGACTTCTCACTTTCTTTTCCATTTCTTAGGAGGAATCTGATGGTTCTAGGCTCTTTGAGTGGTGTGATGGACCTCTTGTTTTAGCAATGAAGGAGGAGGGGTTTTTTCTCCTTGATGAGATTTCTTTAGCCGATGATTCTGTACTAGAGCGACTTAACAGGTATGTGTGAAATGTGGTAGTACTAAGCATCCTCAATGTGTCTGTCTGTTCATTATCCAAACATGAGTGGGGTAAATCTGACTTCTTTTAGGTGCATTTGTTTACTGGCTTAGGTGAACTGCCCTCTTTTTAGAAAGGACAATGGTACAAATAAAACTTGAAAGTAAAATCTCTAGTTTACCATCTGCAGTATTATTTTCAGACTGTCAGTGAGCTCTTGAAATTATCTTGTCAAATCCTAGGAACAAAATCTAGTTATTCCCCTCTTTTATGTGTGTATGTAAAGAAAACCTCCAGAACAAATAAAATATAAATTTAACTTCATTATCTGTTTGCGGCAGTATTCCTCATTTTAGTCTTTTCTGTTACCCATTATATTGGGTAAAGGAAAGTTTATCCAGGTCAATTAATATGATTTTCACTTTTAAGTGATCTTTTGAAGCATGGAACAAAATTTAAAATAAGCAATATTTTTAACCTTCTCTCTAGTGTTCTTGAAGCTGAAAAGACATTGGTACTTGCTGAAAAAGGTGGTCAAGATGATGAGGAGACTGAAGTAGAGCTATTAGTTGCAGGAAAGAAATTCCGTATCCTTGCAACCATGAATCCAGGAGGTGACTTTGGGAAAAAAGAGGTAAATGCCAAAACATCTGGAAATACAGCATGCATCTTCTGGTCATATTGACCATTAAGTGGTTGGAGGTACAGTGCAAAAATGCATCAGGCCGGTTCTGGCAATCCAGTGCTTTCTAGTTGGCATCTGCTTTGTCATTCTAAGTAGGATTGGGGTGAATCTCTTTTCTGCCACTTCTGTTAGCTGTCACTTTGGCATTATACATGACTACTCAGCAAAATGTCAAAGGAAACTTCAGACCTCTAAATACTCTAATTAGGCTTAATATATAGAATATTCAGGTTCAGGAACTGTGACTTGTGAAGCAAGTAAATCCAGCTCTCTGGGGTAATTCAAAGTTGCACAGCTAATGTTACTCAGAAAGTGATGGTCATCTTGTGTTTCTTAGTTAATAATGAACATCGTATCCCAAAAAAGCTTTTCCATTAAATGTAAAAAATTGTTTCTGAAGTTGAGAATTAAGTAATTTAAAACATGTTAATGAAAATCCCTAAGACGACAAAACCCTACAACTTTTAAGCAGTTTTTGCAAGCTGGGTCTAAAAAAAAAAAGAACCAGAAGCTCTTACACACAAAAGAAAATGGGTACTCCATTTAAAGTGGTTTCTGGAGTAGAGAACCACTCATTGAGGCCATGTGTTTAAACAGGATTTATTTCTGGATTACATTTGTGGTACTTAATTTTGTTTGACCAGTGCAGCCAAGGAAGAGAGGAATTAGAGAAACAAGTTGTAATTGAAGGCAAATTTCCATGTAGTGGTTTGCTTCTGTAGTAAGCAAAGGGAGATTACAGAGCCATTGTTTGATACATGGTGTCCTAGAATGAAATGGAGCTTTGATGCTTGCAAATCAGCTCAGTTTCTTCCCGTATTCTTTTGAACTTTCTTTACCACCCATTTCCTGCATTGATGCCACTACTAGAAGTCTTAAAAATCCTCCCTCTTTCAAAGGTTTTCTTACAAAGTGTTTCTGTCAAAATTGGAAAGAAAGATCTATCTTGTTCACTTTATTGTTTATAAGTACAGTGACTACAAGGCTGCTGTTAACTGACCTTTAGGGAAGATGATGTAACGAATATTTAATTGCTCTGTCACTCTGCTTGTTTGCAGCTTTCCCCTGCGCTGCGCAACAGATTTACAGAAATATGGTGTCCACAGAGCAATGGCCGGGATGATTTGATACAGATTGTAAAACACAATCTTCATCCAGGATTGTGTCTGAGTGCAAGAAACCACGAGGGTAGGTACTTCTGTGTGTTACTGTTCAAATACTGCTAAGAAAATAAGGAGTTTGGAGGCTGCTAATGTTTCCTCAGAATATACACTGTCGCTCTTTTTCTGCTACATTTCTCCCTGAGGACTCATACTCCCTGAGGAGTATGATGTATTTTGGACTTTGTTCTTCCTTCACTGTGTATGTTATATGTCTAGCCAGATGTAAGTTCAAGGCTATGTTTACTTCACCATCCAGGTAGTTGAACTATGTCCAGCCCTTCAGTGTCCCAGGTTGGTTTTAATGTAGAGTGCTGAAAGAACTGGCGCTTGACTTTCTGCCAGCAACTTCACTGTTAGTGTTAGTGACTTGATGCTGTCTTGTTACCTGAATTTAAAAGGATGTGTAACAACAGCTCAGGCAGCAGCTTTCTCTTCTCTTGCTCTGTTTCTAGGATATAGAGTACCCATCCACATTGGTCATGCAGCTGCACCTACTTTAGAGATGTTTTTACAACAGTGTAGTAGATGTGACCAAAAAAATTGTAACTCAAATTTGTTTGGGTTTTTTTTAAACTTTTTTTTAGGGGCAGACATAGCAGAACTCATGATGGACTTTGTTGAATGGCTGACTAATCAAGAGTTTGGTCGCCAGTGTATTCTCAGTGTGAGAGATGTCTTGGCCTGGGTTAATTTTATGAATGTCATGGCAGAGAATGAGTCAAGTTCTGCCAAGGGATGCAGCCGCCTTAACATTTCTCCAGTGATGTCTTTTATCCATGCTGCATGTTTGGTGCATATCGATGGAATAGGATCAGGTGAGTCTTCAGTGCTCATTCGGTAGCAGAATATATGAAACTGTGTATTTGTATTAATATTTTTAGTCAAATGCAAACAAAATGCTTTGGGGCAGCATGGGACTCTGGTGGGAGAAGTTTTCACTTCCATTTGACAACCTCCTGTACGTCATTTGCCTTTTCTGTGTTCCAGTAGCAAGAGTTTGAGTAATAGAGCAAGCTGAAGTAAAGTAGAGGGATTAATAATATACAAAGGCTAGCACACAAATTAAGAAAAATCTGTGGTTATAATTGAGTGTTCTGAGCTGATACAGTACTTGAGCATGGGCACATATTATGCTCTCTATCCCCCACTCCACGTGTCAGCATCTGTCTGTGCTGGCCTGTAGCATGCACATAGCTGAGAATGCATCTTTGTGTATTTGGCTGCTGGCCCAGCTGATAAATAGTAGATAGGAGAGAGGAGGAAAAGTGAAAGGCGCAAGAAATGCTGGAAAAGAAAGCCTGGGGGGCCCCTATGGCAAGGGATCAGGGTGATTGTGATGATAGAAGAAAGGGGGTTGGAAATACGGTGTCATTAGTTCTGTTCCTCACAGAACAATCTGTCCGTGGTAAATAGTACTGGAAGCACTGTCAAACAAAAACGTTTAAATAAAATATAAACCTGCGTGCACATGAAGGGATTGAGTTTCTTGTCATAAGAAGATGAATGTGCCTAGTTATGCTTTGAAGCACACTTAACTTTGCTAATTACAGGTACAACATCCTGCTCAGCTGATACAGCTTTACTAGCTCGTGAGAAATGCCTGACATTCTTATGTGAGAAAATGAGTCAATTCTTTGAGCTGACAGATTATCAGAAGAATGAACTGAAGATTTATGACAGAACAAAGGAAAAAGAGTTCGTATGGATGGACAACTTTATGGGAATTCACCCGTTTTTTATTCCAAGAGGCAAGAGACTGGGAATGGGTGGACATTTATATTTTCAGCAGTTTTGTCATTCACTAAATCTAAGTAGGATACTTGAACCATCATAGAATAATTCATTGGTTCTTAAGCTTTAGAAAAATGCCTTTCCTGCCTCCAGGTGTCTAGACTGCAACCCAGTCACATTTATTAAGATGCATCTGTTCATTCCCTTTTTTCATCACTTCTTAATGGTTGATGGCCTAGTTTTCATAGACTTTTTTTTGTGTAACAAAGCTTTTTTTTTTCGCTTTGAATTGTGATTTTTCTGTCACGTTTGCATGCTCAGAATGCCTGTTAACTTCTAGTAACTAAAGCTGCAGCTCATCCTGGCCCTTGTGCAAAGCATGGAAAGCAGGGGTGCTGGGTACAAAGCTAAACAGAATGGAGGTTAATGCCATGCCTTGCTCTAGGCTCTCAAAGATTTGCTGCAATTTTGGCAAAATTATTAAGTCTCTGCATTTCAGTTCCTCATGGGACAGAAATATGCAAATGGAACTAGCAAAACACTGCTTCTTGCCCTTAAAATACCACAATAGGACTAAAAAGTGATGACTTTCTAACTTTCTGAGCTTTCTAACTCAGCTGGTTAGTTTTTAGCACGTGGACCTGTGCGTTCCTAATGCTGTACTAATTGTCCGTATTTGAACTTTCTGGCATTCATGGATTGTGTTAGTCATACATAAAATTGTACAAAGTACAATGTTTTTTCGTAAATTGCTTAGTTCCCCTCTGCTGATTGGTTCACAAAAGGAATCTCTTTGGATCCCTTTCATACTAAACAGCGATCAGTTTGTGTAGGATGCATTGGTGAGTAATATCTTGTATACATGAGCAGTGTTGTATTATACATTTGGGGGAGTGATGTCCAAGGAGCTATACTGGCTGGAATTTGGCAGACAAACTCTGCTCTCTCCCCAGTGTATGCCCTAACAACAGTAAAGGAGAAGCAAACTTTTAATTAAGGGTTCTTTTAATTAAACTTTACAGAACTGGCAGTGTATGGAACAGATTAATATGTTATTCTAGAGCATGACTGGATTGTATTCCTCAGTGTCAATTTTTCAAGAGCTGCTTTTGAGTTTAAGATCCACATGACTGAAGTGCAAGAACACATTTATGTTTTTTCAGGCATAGATCTCTGATTTAAGTCATGAACCAGGAGGTATTGAGGTTTCATGGCAAAATAAATCATACATCCATATGCTTTTTTTTTTTTTTCCAAATTCAATATAAATATGTAGAGATGGTCTGAGATGCAGCTGTGGGTCAAACAAAGTGTATGTGCCAGATCTCTGAGAATGGCATACAAGCTGGATCTCCATTGCTTGCTATACTGAGATCAGCAATTTACAGAGTGAGCTCATTCAGAGGCACAGTGTCAGGACCGCCAGCATAAACATTCTTTATTGTTTAATTGTTTTCTGCTTTATCTTTCCTTTGTTTTAGGCCCTGTTCTCCAGAGGAGCAACACGACAGATTATGCTTTAAATGCTGGGACTACAGCAGTGAATGCACAAAGGCTGTTAAGAGCCCTACAGCTTAACAAACCTATTTTGTTGGAGGGTTCACCAGGAGTGGGCAAGACCAGCCTAGTTGCTGCCCTGGCAAAAGCCTCTGGCAACTGTCTTGTTCGAATCAACCTGTCTGAGCAAACGGTAGAATAAAATATTATCTTCATTACTCAGTGTTTATGGCAGGGTAGAAGCTTTGTGTTCCTTTTAAAGTTCAACTCGCTTTAACTTTGGCACTGTGTCTGAGAAATGTCCATTTTTCCTTCTTGCTCTCAAGATAGATCTGAATGGGAGGGGGAAGCAGACAGAGCAGTAAGCTTCTGTGAGTGAATGCCAGTTCCCAGATATTTCTGTTCTTTTCAGGTGAAGTCATGTATATCTCTGTCTACTATGTTTTTCTTGGCTTCTGCAGCATTACTTGAAAACAGCTTTAAAGCTTTTTAGCTTTTCTGTTCCAATTTAAATTTTTGTTGTTAAATATAGTACCTGGTCACTGGAGTCCTATAATGGAAAAGCTTTCAGCACTTTGCAATTGCTGAAAATTTTTAAATAGACCTAAAGTGTAGGTATTAAAAGGGAAGGGAGAAAATGTTAAGTAAAGTTAGCAAATGCTTTTTATGAACTTCTGTTAAATTTTGTAATTCCTCAACTCCCCCATTCTATTCTTTACTCCCAAAGGATGTGACAGACTTATTTGGGACAGACTTGCCTGTTGAAGGTGGGAAGGGAGGAGAATTTGCCTGGCGTGATGGACCACTGTTAGCAGCATTAAAGGCTGGACACTGGATTGTCTTAGATGAGGTAAATTCGGGTTTGGGGGACAAATAAAATGGAATGTTCTAGAAGAGCAAATTTGGTGCTTTGGCCTGTGAAATAAATACCTTGGAGTGCCGATGACATCCCTTCATGGAGGCAGGTGGTAACTAGACTAGTTTGAGACAAGAGAACAAGGGTTGAATCCCTGCTCAAATTACTGCAGAAAACCAAGGATAGGTTTGATTTACATCTGAAAGATTTTAGGGAAGAGTGTCGGCAGAAGTTTTGGTACAACTGTTCTTATGTGGATACAATTTCACTGAAAGAGAAGGTGTTTTTCTGGGGACTAACGCACTCTGTTGGTTACTGATGTAATTGAGATGGGGAAGAGTTCCATATTGCCAGTATAAGCTGTCCTGCCACTGCAGGTTTGTTCATGTACCATGTAGCAAGTGCTTTCAAGCATGTGTGCACATAGATTTGCCTTCTTGGAAATATGCATTCAGAGTGCAAAATCTTCAATTCTTTAGCGCCTTGTATACCTCCCTTTTCCCGCCTATTGTGAAGAATGCCACTTTAAACAACCACTAAAATTAAACAGCTAAGTTTGCCTTAATTTAAACAAACAAACTAAATGCTCTGAGTGCCACAAATGTATGAATGTAAATTCAGAAGAAACATCTTGAACTTGCAGTTTTTACAATGGAGAATTGTTTTGTTATCACAATGAAAAAACACAGTACAAATAACAAGTGAACATAAGGAAGTGTTAGTTGCTCCAGTGCAATAACAGTCTAGCTGGTGGTAATAACGTGTTAGTGCTAGAGCAGCAATGAAATGGAACTTTACCTTCTATATATTAGGCTATAGACTAATTATAGACTATTAGGCTAGAGATTATGCAGAAATGTTTTGTGGAGCATTAATATTGTATCCTTATTTCTTTCCTCAGTTGAATCTGGCTTCTCAGTCTGTGTTAGAGGGGCTTAACGCATGCTTTGACCACAGAGCTGAGATTTATGTTCCAGAACTGGGAATGAATTTTCATGTACAGCACAAGACGACTAAGATTTTTGGATGCCAGAATCCATACAGACAAGGCGGTGGAAGGAAGGGTCTCCCCAAGTCCTTTCTTAATAGATTTACACAGGCAAGCTTCTTTGTTTGATTTAAGCTACATCATGATCCTGTCTTACAGGTTTCTGACTTTATAGACACTGAATTATCTTGATTTTACAGGTGTATGTTGATCCACTCTCAGCAGAAGATATGAAGTTTATTGGGAATACATTGTTTCCTGCTATTGATAAAACTATTATTGCTAAAATGGTTGCTTTCAATAACAAGGTAAACATATTTTAATTTCTTTTCTGTAGAAATAGGCAGATTGCAGTAAGATTAGAAAAAAAAATAGGTCTAATGTTATATTTCCAGGCATTTTTATAGAGAATTATGTGGGTAAAAAAAGAGGGATGGAAATACACGCAGAAGAAAGTAAAGACCACCTGGTAACCACTAAACCTGGTGCCTGAATTCTTGTACCATGACAATCAGATGCTTGGTTGATATCTGACAAGGCATTGTTTTTCACCGAAGATGAAACATACATACACAGGAGAAAGTAGTATTCTGTGGCATTAGGAAAAATCTCTTGTGTCAGCATCTTACTGCATATTCATTTATAAGAGTGCAAGAGTAAGCTTCAAAATTGAGGTGAATGTTAGAGAAACAGTAGAGACAAACTAAATCAAGCTTTAGTTCCTAACATATCTTCAGCAAAGTAAATTCAACCTGCTCTTTCAGTTGTCTTTGCCTCGTAAGCAGTGCCAAAGGCAGAAGTTCAGTTGACACTTTTAAAACAAATATTTGAAGACCAATTTGTGGGTGAAATAAAAGATTATTTTTTTTAATTGCTACCTTTTTTTCCCCCCAGATTGAAAAAGAAGTAATGGCTGAAAAAAAGTGGGGACAGAAAGGAGGACCCTGGGAGTTCAACTTACGTGATCTTTTCCGTTGGTGCCAGCTTATGCTTGTTGACCAGTCACCAGGATGTTATGACCCAGGCCAGCATGTGTTTTTGGTATATGGAGAAAGAATGAGAACCAGAGAAGACAAAGAAAAGGTGAGCCATTGTTATCCTTCCTTTCTCTTCAGATGGTCAGGACATATTTGTAGAAATGCAAGTATAGATCTCCAATTTGAAGATGCCTTGCAATTCATTCATAGACATTTATCTCTTAGAAAAGAAAAGTGGGTTTATTTGGGGTTTTGAGGTTCAATACAGATACGTGCTTCCCTTGCCATTTGAAATACCAATTTAATTAGTGTAGAAGCAGACGGCTGATGTAAATGAAGTCGAGTAGAATAACCAAGGACTTATAATAAAACACATCATATCATTGTGTGATTCTGTAGTAAATTACAGTGTTTGCTACCTACTTAACCCTCTCTTGCTTAGAAATCCTATGCCTTTGTTTAATTTCACACCATTTAAATGGTAGTAAACTGAAAAGTCAGATCGTAAAACTGAAGTTACTGGCTGTATGAGACTGGATATTTCCTCATGGGTTTATTTTCCCCTCCCTGTAACACTGTTATATTTTTCTGTGTTACCAAAGAGCTTATTTATGAAGTGAATTCTATCCCAGTTCTTTGTTAAAGAGAAACATTGCTTACAGTATTCTAAGACTCAGGAAACCATGATTAATGAAAGGGTTGCTGTGGGCCGCTCACATTCACATTGCTTGCTGCACTTTGAGTTAGATGAGCTTGTGATTTACTGTATTAGTTACTGTCATACAGCTGTGGAGCTGAGAGGAAAAGATACTTCAGATGTAAGCCTTTGGAAGTGGATCTTTGAAACTGTGGATAACTTGAACTGATAATTCTCTCTTTGCTATTTGAACTTTTAGGTTATTTCTGTATACAGAGACATTTTTGGGCAGGAGGCTGATGTGTATACAGGAACCAGGGAGTTTCACATCAATCCATATAATGTTCAGGTAAACTGTTGACAAGGCATTTTGTGGTGGGGTAGGGAAGGAAACAATTTGCAGAGCTAAACTCCATTTGCTTCTGTCTTTCATCCCTTTCAGATTGGTTATTCAGTTCTTTCTCGTGGCAACTATATTCCTCATTCTGGCAGAACTCTCTCACTTCTGCATCATTCACTGCAGTCCCTGGAGTCCATAATGAAGTGTGTGCACATGAGCTGGATGGTGATCCTGGTGGGCCCAGCAGCTGTTGGCAAAACCAGTCTGGTGGAGCTGTTGGCCCATCTCACCGGCCATCGGCTGAAGATCATGGCGATGAACAGTGCAATGGATACGACTGAGCTCCTGGGTGGATTTGAGCAGGTAAATACTGTTTTGGTAGTATGGCAGTATTTCTCCTTCCTACCTAGTAGTGGCAAGTCTGCTGTGAGTTTAGTGTTTGTAAATGGAGCCCTGGCACCACAGTGTTCTGCGTGAGCTAACTCCCTAATGGCCTGTTTCCAGGTTGATATCAACAGGCCGTGGCAGCGCCTCTTGGAAAAGGTGGAGAGTGCTGTGAGCACGCTCGTAAGGGACAGTCTGCTCCTGGCAGAACTTTGTGCAGATGATGCTGAACTCCTGCTGCGTGCTTGGAGCAATTTCATCCTGAATTACAAACCCAAATCTCTGGGGGAAGGAGGTGGAAGTATTACAGCTGAATTAGTGAGCAAACTGGAGGGAATACTTGTACTTACCCAGCGACTAAACAATAAAATAAATTCTTACACAAAGGCGGGTATGTATGTTGGTTTTTCTTTTTTTTTTTAAATCATTGTTTAATATAAGGCATTAATGCTCATCAAATTTCATCTGATGGGGGAGAAGTGATGCAGAAAAGTGCCTGCTTAGGGAGTAAAGTGTCAATCTGTTTTATTTCTTTGTGCTTGCAAACCTTTTCTGTTCACATGGATTTTGCCTATGGGAGGCTACCGGAGAGCTGGAGCCTCTGCTGTCATGTTCCCCTAAAAAGTAGGAGGCATATATGTTTATTAACAAAATAACTACTATTTTTCTTGAATGGTGCTGGAAGCTACTTCATTAATGTAAGTCTCAGTGCAAAATGTGTTTCCTTTCAGAGTTTGCTCACCTGGTAGAAGAGTTCCGGCGTTTCAAGCTGCAGCAGGCCCAGGCTGCTGACTGCAACAGCCATGGCACTTTTGAGTGGGTAGATGGGATGTTGGTTCAGGCCCTGCAATCTGGAGACTGGCTCTTAATGGACAATGTTAATTTCTGCAAGTAAGAGATTTTAGTGGCCTTGTTTCAGTGAACCCTTTGACTTCTTGCTGAGTGGTTCACAGCTGAATATTTAGCATCTGATAATACTCAGGAGCAATAACTTAGATTTTCTGGAAGAGTATCTTCCTTCTCAGACAGTTCAGCACTTGACAGTTTTCCTGCTACCTTATGAAGTAGTTAACTGTTTGGCTTTTGCTTAAGGTTGGTACCATTTTGATTTCAGATCAGAAAGGGGTCAAATTGGTACCATTTTATGACCACATGAATTTGTTTTGCATGTAGCCCTTCTGTGCTGGACCGCTTGAATGCTTTGCTTGAACCAGGAGGTGTCCTGACCATGAGTGAGAGAGGTGTCATAGATGGCACAATTCCTACAATAGCTCCTCATCCAAACTTCAGGTACTTACTTCTGCTTTTCGGTGTTCCTTTTTTTCCCCCCCCCTTTATCAAATAGCAGGTTTAGAATAAAAATGTCATCAGTGAGCCAGTCTGTTGATATTTTGAATGTTGTTTAGTTTGCCATGTAGTGTAGTGGCACTCTTGCAGGGAAGAAAACTGCACTGTGAGCATATAAAAGAGAGCTTAAGAGGCTTTGCTTTATATCCCTGTTGCAACACAAACTATTACACAGGAAAATTCATAGCAATGTGCCTCTGCCTTGATTTTGCATTTCTAATTTAGGATTTCAGCACTTCTCTGTTTCACTGTAATGAAATTGAGGATACATGCATTGAGAATGGTGAAGTCTTGAGATATGCTGGTTATGAAAGCTGGTATATGGGCATAATAATTTCCTTCCCAGCTTTTTCCATCACATATATGAATTTGAGTTTCCTGCAGTGACAGGACTTTAAAAAACCCCAACAAACCATCCAAATTGACAGTGTGTTCTCTCAGACCTGGAGTAGTCTCTGGGGAAGATGGGAGGAGAATGTTACAGGATTCTGTATAACTCCTACCTGTTATAAATTTGGGACAGGGATATTGGGGCTGATGTGCTCTTGTTTCTCTGAATTGGAAACATTCTTGACTCTTCAGAAGCCTGTTTTCACTGCATTGTATCTCAGAAGTACTTCTTCCTCCTTGATTTTAAGAGGTGCCTATTGATAGTATTAACTACTTGGATGTTGGATACTTTGGTTTTTAAATAGCATGGATTTATTTGAAGCTGTTGCTAAGACTTTTAAAAGCCTTTATAGCTCAGAGGCATAGTCTAACTTTTCTTCCTAAGTGGGCAAGTGGTAAAGCAGACATAACTCAGATAATAATGAGTTAAAAATCATGCAGAATATCTGTGTCTAATTGCAAAGTATAACTATTCATACAGATTTCTCATTTAAATTCAGTAACTGTCTCTGGATTTCTAGATATTGTGTCCCTATTTTTATGAAGATGAATTTACTTTATGGAGAAGCAGATTTGGTAGTTCCAGAGGGATAGTTTAAGGACCTAAGTTACATCTTAAGAATTTAAGGCAGTTGAAATGGATGATTATTGTAGGTGCCTTCCAACTTGAATTATTCTTTTCTAATATCCAATAGGCTTTTCCTTTCAATGGATCCAGTTCATGGGGAAATATCCAGAGCCATGCGGAATCGTGGGATTGAAATTTACATTCCTGGGGAGAATGATGGAAATATGTTGGACAGTCTGGATTTGAAGTTACTCCTGCATGACTTGGGTTTAGTTGGAGATAGTGTCTGTGATGCACTTCTGGCTGTGCATTCAGAAACAAAGGCAACAATAGCAGGTAAAAAAAGTCTGTTCAGTATTTTTTAGCAACATGGGTTCATTACATATATATGGATGAAGTCTTTAGTATTAAACCCTGGTTATTTTATTGTGTTATGTGCTGCTGTGAGTAAGCACATTAAAAAACTGTAATCAGGTAATTTTAGATTGGTTGTTTGCCTTCCCAGGAAGTAGTCCCAAGTAATGGAAAAGCGGTAACTGCAGTGCTTTGTTAAGGAAACATCAGACCCTGGCACATGTCTGTTGTCCCTTGCTATCGGGAAGGCAATGTATTCAAAGTGGAAGTCAGCAAAATAAAGTGTTTGCACAAGTTGTATTTTGCAGCTGAGTTTCATTCATCTAATCTGTTTGATGTCTTATTTTGAGCTGGTCATCTGTTATTTACAGTCTTGTAAGATCTTCTTGTCAACCTTGGAAAGAATCCATTCAGCTTTCAGGCCAAAAGGATGTATTTGTTTTGTATCATGACAGCTGAAGTGGTGTTTGTCAGATTAAAGGGCTGACAGTTGCTAAACATTCATATAATTCTAATTGCTGTGTATCTTTCAGGTTCTGTGTCATCTTTGTCACCTTTGCTTCAGGCTGCTGTATTAATTGTGCAGCAAATAGAAAGAGGCCTTGGATTAGCAAAGTCTTTTTCCAGAGCCTGTTGGGAAGTTTATGGCCGCTCACAACAACTGCAGATTAACCAAAAGGTAAAAATCCTATATTTGAAAGCTTTTCTTAGATCATCTACATAAGTGAAAAAATGTAACTTCATGAGGCTAGTGTTGGAGATACTCTAAGTGCCTCAGCAAGAGACTGATGAAGATGGTGCTCTTGGAGAGATGAACCAGACAATATCCTGTTTGGACTCCAAGGCTTGTAGTTTGTAACAGCTTCAGCTGAGACTTTGGGATATTCATGCTGATGCATCTGTAACCTGTAACAATGTGCACACTGTCATCTGTAGACACATTCACTTCCTGTTAGAAACTGCACAGTATGTTATTTCACTTCTGGTAGGAATATTTTGATACTTTTATTATGTACGCTATATAGTGTTCGTAGAAGATTTGGTCTATAATAATTTCATAATAAATATATGTAATTAAAGAGTTTCCTGAATGAAATGGTGTTTGAATGCTTGTTATATAACCCATACATTGTGTGACTCTAAACTGCTTTTTTGGTTGGTTGTTGTAGCTTGTGTTAGAGTTGGTTACGAGGCATGCTTCCTCTCTGGCTTCCCCTGACACTTGGGGTGAGTCCTTGCTGGCAGTGGGATTGTGGCCAGACTCCCTGCCTTCGGGTGTGTTTGCAGCTGAAGACTCACTCCTTTCCACAGTCCAGAGTGATGGACAGGTCCTGATGTATTGTCTGCATAGACTGAACCTCAGAAACTGCAGGTAGGCACAAAACATTTTTTTTTTGTCTAGCAAATGAGAAACAATATATGTGAACTATTCATGGCACATCATTGTTTATTGCAGAATCCTGTCTTCATCAAATTGTGCAGGTAGAGACTGTGATTTTCATACTCTGTAACTGTGTTCCTGTTACTGTTTCATATGACCACTGCAAATGGAAGTTTAATTATTTACTGCTTTATTCTTAAGTCTTCCAAATACATTCAAAATACTTGGCTTTTTAATCTTCTATAAGTGCATTTGACTCATTTTGAGAGTTGTTTAGGAGAAAATATTAATGCAACCACTGGATTTAGTAAGTAATAAAATCTCTTCCTTCAGTTTCCTTCTAGGCTTTAAAAAACCTGAGCACTGAACTAGTTTAAGTACAAATGATTCTCTGGATTTCCTGTTTTCATGTAATCCATTATTCATCAATAATTTTAGGTCCAGTAGCTTCAGGTAAAAACACAAATTTCATTCTTCAGACAGAGCTGTCTGAAAGAAGCATTACACCTGCCACACAGGGGGTATATGAAAGAATTTTTTTAATGGTTTATTGTGCAATATAGCTGTTAATTTTTACAACACTGGTACAAAAACTTGTTTCTGCTTTTTTGTTTAATCACCTACTCTGGACAGCTACTGTAGGTTGCTTCCAGTGAAAGAACAAGTGGAACTTCTGTGGAAGTTTGTACTAAGATAAGAAGTTGAAATTGTAAGCTCTTAGCAATATGCTGTGTTGTTTGCTATTTTTATTCAGTTTTGTTGGTTTTTTTTTACTCAATGATACTTCCTATATTTGTCTTTTTAAATTTGACTTTGCATATCATTCTGGTGCACAAATAAATTAAAATTTCTCAGTGACGCTCTGCGCATATTCTCTTGGGATAGTGTATGAATTTTTTACAACTGTGAGATCCTAATAGTAGACACCACCAACTGATTTGAAGTTGGAAACTGGTTTTAAAGCTAAATAAAGGAGGAAAGATCATTGCATTGCTACACTGATGCCTAAAGATGGCTGCATAGCTTGGCCTGCAAAATATATTTTTTCCTGGATCT
This sequence comes from Rhabdornis inornatus, assembly GCA_013397075.1. Taxonomy (NCBI): domain Eukaryota; kingdom Metazoa; phylum Chordata; class Aves; order Passeriformes; family Rhabdornithidae; genus Rhabdornis; species Rhabdornis inornatus. The sequence continues at coordinate 83,809 of VWZS01008472.1, read as the reverse complement.
GGCAGTTTGAGCCCTTGATTGCTGGACTTCTTTGTGTTTCAGGACATTACCAGTGACTCTGGAAGATCTGAAGAAAGTTATGCAGTGCACTAATCCAGAGAGTCTCAAGTTCGGTGCTGTTGAGCTAGATGCAAACTGGATGGACAATATGGAAGTTCTCCAGGCTTCAGTGAAATTGTTCATAGGAAAGGCGACCAATCAAGATTGGAAATTAAGAGTTAAATGGCTTAACTCCTTAGCCAAAAATCTGCCACAGGGGCTCGGTATGTAATCATTAAACTTTGTTTTGTCTGAGGGCTGAGTTGTTATGTTATTGCAAATCGTAAGTCTTCTATGAAAACATCCCGACCATTCCAAATTATGAGTTATGAGCACTCTCAACTATCCACACTAACTCAAGGGCATGGAGGCTCCAGGGTGGGACAGAAACAGGTTGTGCATTAGGTTGTGTGTCAGGGAAATGAGGTGATTTGGGCTAAACATTGTCCTTTATTATTCAACCATGTGTGTAACTTGTGTCACTTCTGAATCAGTTATTTTTGGATCAGTTTAGGTCTGTATAAACAAATGTGCCTTTTCACTACTTTTTATAGTGATAGTGAAAGCAGTCAAATGCCTTCTGTGTATTCTGGTGTTAAAATACAAATACTTAGAAAGCCAAGAAACGGTGGAACTGAGGTTTCCTGAAGCAGTGTTGTCTGAACATTCAGGATAATAGCTGGGCAGTTGATTACAGAATTAATTGCATTAAACTCATGGAGCATTTAGGCAGGCATTAGTCCAAATAATTCACACATTTAGCTTTCTTCTGTGGTCTGAAATCTCAAGACTATGCTATCCCCTATATTAATTATTTCCCCTTTATTTTGCCGTCTTTTCAGGCAGGTAGGTCTGTAAAGTAGAAAATATGTAAAAAATACTTTAATGAAAGCTGTGCTCTTTCTTTTCTTATTGTAAAGAAAGTAACTGCACTCCCCCCAAAAAAAGATGTATTGAGAGGAGGATTTGAAGGTATAAATTCATGGATTTTCACAAACCATAATATACTAGCATACATGTAGTATTGCCAGTTCAACTAGAATTCCTTATATTTATGGAATATAAGGATTTATAGGATTTATGTCTTCAGCTGTGACATTCTGTGCTTTTAAGACCTTTTGGAACGAATAGAAAATATGACCAACCAGCATATCCAGAGTGCATGCACAGATTTGATTCAGTCTGCTTGTGCTGGCTCAGTTAAAGCTGTATTTCTTGATTTGTTCTAAATGTTCTTTTCTGCCCATGTTCTCCCCTCTTCATCTGCAGATTCAGTGCGGATTCAGCTGGAAGCAGGTGCTGTAGCCCTTGGTTGTTTTTATGCCAGTCCCCTCTCATCTGGAGTCAGTAACATGATCAAGTTGCTACAGCCAACTATGACAGGTACTCCTGAAAAAGATAGATGTAAGACATTGCTTCCTTTATTTGTTCTCTGAACACACTGCAACCCTACTTAGGAAATGTTTGTAGCAAAACAAAGGCTGAATTCTTAATATATGTTGTCTTGGTCATGAAAGTACAACAAAGAAAACAATAAAGAAAGACATGACAACAAATACAAACATTCTTGCTGTCTAGAGCAGGAAATATGGCAATTAAATGCATTCATACTATTCAAGTTAGAGATGAGTGCTCTGCCCGTGTGTCCTGGCTGTGTATCTGTGACTCAGGTGTATTCCTACAGCTCAGACTGATGTTCTGCAGAGTGATTCAAATATTCACTGCCTTTCTGACTTGATAGTATAGGCACCCTGGTCTTTTTTCCTCGAGATTTGTGTTAGCCCATTTGAAACCCATGGTTTGGCCTGTAATTTTCCCTTGGTGTTTTGTGGGGAGCTCAGACCTTTGGCTTCCTTTCCAAGCTTGTTAGGTGCATGAAAGCTGCATACAGTGACACTGGGCCTTTTATGGATGGTCCTGGGTGTTTTGCCTGGACTGTGAGGCAGACTTGAGTTTCTAAGCTCTGTTTGGGTGCTCTAACCCCTGTTTAATTTATTGTCGCTGTTCTGTTTTACAGAACCTGCAGTCAGGTTTAATGCTTTTCTGTTTGGATATCTGGAGTGAGAGAGTTTGACTGCCTTCCTCCTAGGCTGCTTCTTTCTTTCTGTAATGTTCTTGCATAGGCAGGGGGACCAAGAAAAGAACTGAGTAACGTTTCACTGCTGTCCTGTCTTGTCTGCCTTTCCAGATGAACATGTGATGCCTCTGGACCCAAGATGGAATATGCAGTTTTTGGAGATCATTAGAAATTCGATGGACTTTGATGCAGAAATGGAACACACAGACCAGCTTCTTATGCTTTTGAAGTCTGCAGCAAATCGGTGGGTTACAAGAAAACCCTTGTAAAGAGTGCCCAATGCCTGTAATCAGTGCTGAGTAAACACTTGAGATGTCTGCCAAGTGTGTTTTTAGGTTTTGATAGGGGTGATCTAAAATATCAGGCAGAGGTTTTTGTACAGGTAATTTAATTCTTTGCTTCTGTTTTCTGTAAATGCACGCTAAACACAATCACTTAATATAGGAGCAGACCTCCCAACATTCCATACAGACTGCAGTTCTTCAAGGACAAATCAGAACTGTGGGATAAAGTATTAAAGAGGCAGAAGCAGCAGTGTGAGATCTCTGACAAAACTGCAGTAGTTGTCCTGCTTTTGGATTTGTATTGTTTTTCCTAATAAGATTAAAAAGTACACAGATTTTGAAGTTAAAGTGTAAGGAAACAGCTGTTCACATATCCTACAGGCCGTGGTGTTGCACCTGTTCAGTAGCTCAGTCGTTTTTCCTTCCTGGTGAAGTCAGGAATCTGCTCTTTGTGAAGCTTGCTTCTACAGAAACCATATTCAGGCAGTTAGTTGTGTTGCACCTTGTACTTCTTCCATAATACGCTGAATATATTATGTAACTTTGTAGTTCAAATGCCATGTTGTAGTTCACCATTCTCATAAGGCCAAGGTTTAAAACTGTACTGGATTGATAACAATTTTATTTTTACTTCAGGGCAGTGTTACTTATTGACCGAGAAAAAAGAAGTTACATTGAGAAGAGCTTGATTGCCAGCAAGAAGCCAAGAAACAGTGTCTTAAGAATGTCTCTGGATTTCCACAAAAGTGGGTTGATTTTTGCTATTCCTTTTAGTTATGTAGTCAATTTGAAATATGATTCATTTGCGTTGTTATGAAACGTGTGCTTTAAACATGTTGTGCAAAGAAAGAACATGTGAATGTAAAGCAGTCAGATGAGAACTAGTGTGGTATCTAATACATTATTCTTAAATCAGATATACCTTAGGCTATACTATTTATGTCCTGCCTCTATGAGGTAATCAGTGAATATGATTTTTCTCTTACTTAACCAAACTTCAGGATAACAAGGGAGGGAAACTGGGATAGCATTCTGTCTTTAGCTAATAAGAATAGCTGAATTCTTCAGATGTGCTTTTGTTTTATGTAAGTAGGAAGTTTTACTTCTAAAGCAGAGGGTAAAATTTAGTGATGAGGTCAGTGTGCTGCGTAGAAGCAATTGACCAAGGAATCCCTCATTATGGACTTTTCTAATATATGTATAAAATGCATAGAGGTAATAGAGAATTGTGAAAATAATGAAGAACTACTTTTATTGCTTCATTTCTTGGATCTTTTCAGCTTGTGTTTTTTTTCTCAATCATAGAGAGGTTCTAGTCATCAGAAGTTGACCCATATGTATCGTATGATGTGGCTGGAATATTCAGTCTCTGCCTTTCTTTTCCTCTTCCCCAAAACTCAGATCCAGGGAGTTACAACTGTCTTCCTCATGGAATCGTGGTCAACCTTGCTGCTTTCTTCGAACTTTGGGACGCATTTGCCCTTCACTGGGTGAAGTCTACTCAGGTGGCCTTAAGTGACAATTACGTGCATGATGTGAGTAGACTTTCCAGAGTACATTTATGGAAGTTAAGTGAAATGAGATTGTGTGCAGAGCACTATTTTTAGTTTCAGGGACCATGAAATAAGCTGCAGTGTTTCTGTTTGTATTCAGAATATGCCTAACAGTAGGCGTATTTGTTTCAGTGGCTGTATTTGTGCCCTGTAATACCTGCTTAGGATGGCATGAGCTGTGCTGTAGGAGTGCCTGTTTCTCTCCACTGATGATAAACAGAGTATCCATTTCTATCTGTGATAAGAATGTCTGAACCTGGACAGCTGACATGCAGGCCACAGAGGTGGTTCACTTCTCCCTCTCCCTCTCCCTCTCCCTTTTCAGACCATGAATATAATTTTGCTGAAATCCTGACATTGTAGACTAGGTGCAGGGATTGGTTAGTTTTGGCTGCTGTAGTTCCACCTGCTGGTGTGGTATTTTTAGAGTCCTGGTTGTGTAGCACTAAAGACGAAATGCTGTAGGACTCAGAAGTTAATACAAGTGATGGCGGTTTTGCTTTTCCTTGTGCTTGAAGGAGGAAGTATAGTGTGAGCTCCTTGGCTTGTTCCTAGGTTTTGTACTGCTTGCTGTGGCGGGACCGGTTCTGGGCTGTCTCTGACACAGTCACAGTGGATTCATCAGGGCTGTCACTCCTGGCTCTACACTGGCACTGGGTTATGAAACACCTAATTGACAGAATTCCTCAGATGCTTACTGGATCTGACCAGAACAAGTGAGTGGCTTTGTTTGGTGGCTTTTGATTTGTTTCTGTTAAATGGCTGTATAAATGTCCCTTTTCTTTAGCATTATAGCTACTTAGCATTGTTTAGGTCAGTGTCCCAAGTTGTGTTCCATTAGTGATGCAAATAACAATGTGTTGAGTAGCTGTTTGTTTTTAAAATTTGTGTTTCCTAGCTTTGTGCTTCTGCTTGCTCAAATGATCATCTAGAATTTTTACCCCTTTAGTGAAAGGATGAGAGAAAGACTTCCTTACGCATCCTTTTGCCTTGTTTCTCAAACTTCTGTTAACTGTGAGCTTTTTTTCTCCCATCTGTCCCTCCCTTCTTTTATTTTTTGTTCTACAAGGATTTCCAGGGAAATTCAGTCTGTTTCACAGCAGATTCAGAACTGCTTGGTCAATCCTGCTGGTATTTCAGCCAATATGAAGATACTACAGAAATCTCTAGGAAGACCCCTTCCTTTTAAGGTATCAATACTCTGTTTGCAAAGGATTTGTATTTCCAGCCATGTCCAGATGGGCTTTAATATATTTAGAGCACTTGCTTTCCAGGACAGCAAAAACACAGTTGTTTTGTGTTTGTTAGATTGATAAAAAAGAAAATTTCAGCACATGTTAATGTACATATATTTTGGGAAGTATATCAGTTATCGAGATATAGCATTTCTATTATTAATTATGCAATTATGTGTATGGAAAATATTTACTCAATACAAAGCGGTGCCTGAGTAATAAAAATATTACTCCTTGCTCTGTTTTGGAGACTTGTGAATATCAATATGCCTCTGGCTTATTCAGTGAACATATGTATATTTAGAACAGCCAGTGCACTTCCTTTAATACAGCATAGAGTGGGGCTGCCTTATGGCTTCCCAAAAGAAGACCTCTTAACTTTGACAGTTTTGGAGTTTATTCTTAATATATTTCAGAATTTGTTGTAATTCAGTTTAAAAAAAATCAGTAAATTTTCTAAAGAATACAAGTCTCTGTTTAGAAGGAGTGCACAAGTAGTTATGTGCAGTTGTGTTGGTGACTAGTACTTAGACCTAGTTTTTTATTACCTTATCTCTCAAGGATACTCAGCTATCAAAAAATGGACATAGTTACTTTGTGAGTCTTTGAAGAACATTCAGTGCTTACTAAATATTTGGAGAGATTCAAATGTCTTTAGGTGTCCTAATGTATCTAAGCATCCAAATGTGTTTAAGTTGCAGGTGTAAACTGCAACTTCTTGTAAGTGACAGTAGCTCCTGGTATTTTTTCATTATTTTGTGTATTTATTGCCCTTGATTTAGATAAGTTGCCAAGTTGAAGTACTATTTTTCTGCATGATCTATGTAGTTTCTTCATAAAGGGAAAAAAACCTGACTTCACAAGGATGAATTGTAGCCACTTGTTCCAATTTCTGTCTTCCTGCTCTATTGAGTCAGGCTGCTAGAGCATTATATTTAAGCTGTTGTTTCAGGCTGGTTATATATAGTTGTACTTTAGTTGTATGTATGTGAATTTGAAATCTTCATTTTGTCTGCAGTCACGAATCTTGTTTGTGTTTTGTTAGTGCTGCTAAAACAAATTGTCCTTTTCGTGTTTCCAGGATAAACTGGGCATGGAATGTTTTTCTCAGTTAAAAGCTCTCAGCAAACCACTGAACATCTTGGAGCTAAGATTTGCCTGTGGAGAAAGTAGATGGCAGGAAAAAATGTGTTGTGTGAAAATTGCTGCCACAGGAGTGAAGATGAAGAAAGCATTGCTGCAAGCTGATGGCCTGATAATAAGAGCCAATCATTTAGAAGATGTTAGTCTGGGTAGGTAACACTTGTGAAGAGCCCAGCAGGATTATTTCTGCTGTCTCCATTCTTTCGTACACAGATGGAAAGGATGTTAAATGTCCACTGACAAGAAACACAGTACATGCATTTATGTGCCTCTTATATTCTGTTAAACAGGTCAGTTACAGATATTTCTGAAAGCTGTACATTCACAGCTGAAAGCAGGAGGAGTCACATATAGTTATTCAGAAGAAAGGCTTCCTGAAGACACCATCTCCAGTCAGTTAGACCCTGCCCTGCTAAACCAGCTCTGCAGTCAAGTTCAGCTGTGGCCTGCAATGGAATGCATAGGGGTGCTCTGGCAGTACAAACTAACAGCAGATTACATGGCCAAGGCTTGTGCAAGAAGGTAAGAAGTTTGGAGAAAGAACTCCTGTATTGCTTTCATGACATTCTGAATCCCTAGCTAGAAGCTGTAGCATTGGTGCTTTACAACTGCATGTAAATCTGTGTAGGTATTTGTAATTTATATATACCTGTGTGTATGTGCATATATATCCATGCAGCACACAAATATATGTGTATTAAGAGTCAACAGAAGATGTTTATACTATATTGCTGACGGCTACTGCAGCAAAACTAAATTAGACCTGGAGACAAAGGAAGTAGACTAGTACGCATGCATCCTTTCGTGTAAACTATACACACAGAGAATCATAGTTGAAATTAATAATATTAATTTAAGAAGTGTTAGGGTTGTTTTAAGGGGCCAAGTGTATTTCTTTTTAGTCTGGTTTACCATTCCTTAAAAGACAGCTATTAATTTATGGATTTCAGTGAAAGTAATTTTTTGTGTAATGAGACTCATAGAATCACTGGTTCACTCTTGAATTCAGCAAAGTTCTGACTTTTCACAAGAGCTATAAAGCTAGAAAATAGTTTGTCCCCAAATGCTTTGTATGTTTTGCTCAACATGGAGCTTATAGCTGCAGGAGATTACACTTTTCCCCCTTTCTTTTGTGTTTAGATTTTGTTAACTTCAAAGAATTTGAGTGTTTTGAGTATAATTTGAGTGCTTGTTTGTCCCCAACGTTTGAAACACTGTCATTTTAACCTTTTGGTGACTTTGTTTGCCATTCTTCATTTGTTTTACTATCCAAGTGATTTATTTCATGTGCCCTGCTTAAGCACTGCTTAGGTTGTATTTTTTTTACATGCTACAGGAAGAACTGCAGTCAAGAATTAAGGGTCTCTTCAGATCTTGCTCAGTTCATAGCTTTTTCTTTGAAGTTGACACCAGCTGCTTCTCACCAGCTTTCTGGACTGTGGCACTTGTTACACCTTAATGAAGTATGAACAAGTTTTATTTTAATTTTATTAAAACAGATCTTTAGTTTAATTAATCTTGCTGAAGTTTTCAAAGGTTCTTCAAAATATGTGTATCAGTAAGACTTTTGACATGCAGTTTTTCTACCTCTGCCTGACAAAAGCTGATCCTTCTTCTAACAAGAAAAGTTATTAACTGCAAGCCTTGAGAAAATGTGATTAAAACACAACGTTGAAAGATAAAATACAACAAAGTCTTAAATATCATAGTTCTGTATGATTTTGTTCCATACATCCATCTGTGACCTAATGGGAAATAGTTTTGGTGGCATATGCCAGCCTAGTTGTATCTATGTATTCAAAGTAATTTTGCACTGAAAAATGCTTTCTTCTCTTCCCATGCCTCTAAAATTTTTAGTTCTGTTGCAAACAGAACTAAATAAAGCTATTTGACGCATATGATAAAGCTACTTGATGCATTTTCTGTAGAACATTTAATAACTGCTTAATATTTATGATACAGTGGTTGTGTTCCCACAAAGCACAGTAAAACATGAGTTCACCTTACATGCTTCAGAGCAGAGCATTGGATGGCTGTACCCATTTCATGCCTCTGCACCCTCGTGTATTGTAACAAAAGGTTGCATAGTCATGGACTACAGGCTGTATTCTAACAACTTGCTCTGTAGACATGCTGCATATTTCACAGACAGGAGACAGTGCTGACTTCCTGAAGTTTACTCTTCATTGAGGAGATGCAAGCAAATGCTATGTGAATTTGAAAGGATCTTGGAGAGTATCTTGTACTATCCCTATTGAAAAGCAGAATCATACTTTCTTTGTACATGTGTGTGCTTAATTCTCTTTTGCTCCCTGTACATTATTCTCACATCTAGGTTTTTGTTTCTCCTTAGATAACCCCTGAAGAAATGTCTCTTCTGTCATCTCAGCTAGTTAGTGCTGTGTTAGCATCCTTTTGGAGCAGTACTTTCACCATGGACCCAGACTACTGGTTGACTTGGAGGCCACTGCCTGCAACTGAGGAAAACAACTTCTCTAAATCCCATGTGAACCATTCTATGAAGGTTTGTGTTTTCTGAACTAATCAAATTCTGTGCATGCTCTTGTTGGCTAGTCCAGGTTTTCTAAAGCAATATAGTAAGTTCTAGCATAGTCAGTGCAAGTTGCATCTGAACAATCTAACTCTTAATCTTTTAATTTAGGGCCCAGGCATTTTGACCCGAGCTGTTTTCTCAAAGTGCTTCTTTGAAATTCTGACTAGCAGCAGCAAGAGAAGCCAGTGGGAAGTGAGTGGGCTTCCTGTCTTGTCATCATCCCATGTAACACTGGGAGAATGGATGGACAGAGCACAGCAGCTTTACAAAGTCAGCGCAGCTCTGTGGACCAACTTGGCTGTCTCTTCAATAGCAGATTTTAGGTATTAAGATCTCTCTTCCATATGTATGTGATTTAAATCAAGTATGTTATAGAAGGTTGCTTACTGTATGTAAACGTTTTCTCATTCCTTTTTCTCCAGACACACGGATGCTAGACTGCAAGGAATAATGCTAAGCAGACAGCTCTCTGCCCTGGTAGATCTGATTCCGTTGGATCTTCAAGAAGAATTTTTGGAGTGCTGTGAGAAGCTCTACCTCAAGGATCCTGTTGCATATGAGTACCTTCTAAAGATACTTGAAAGCATCGCTGATCAGGAATTACTTCCTAAAGAATTCCTGCTTCTTCTGCTCACTTGTTTGCATCAGCTCTATGGAGATGGGCTTCAGGAGTTACCAGAGACAGCTTGGCGAGGAAGCCTCTGGGTGAGCATTGGCGTGGTGCAGATCCAGATGTGGCTTCCACAGACCAGGTTTGATCCAGCTGTTAAAAGAGAATACAAGCTCAAGTACTCAAAAGAAGAGGTGAGTATGAAGCCAAGTTGGCTTTTACCTTGTTATGTATAAAATCAATGCAGAAGAGTTTGGCTTGGTCATGATTTTTAAACTATATAGTTAGAACTTCTTTTAATGTCCAAGAAAATCCTTGGTTACTAAAATCATAACCACTGTGAATGGTTTATTCTTTCCTTTTTAGTTATACCAGCTGGAGTGTGAATGGAAAACATATGATTTTTCATCCCAGTTGCATACAGGGAAAAGTATTGAAGATGAAACAGTCAGCAACTATATTCATCCCCATATCAGGTAACATCCAGGCACTGAACCCCTCTCTTTTAGAGTGGACATGCCATCTTTGTGTGCTCGGGCTCTGAAGCTTTACAATTTTTTTCTCTTTTTGTAGAAACTAGAGTTGCTGGTTTTAAAGTATCAATTTTATATACTGAGGTGGTAGACAAGAATAAGCTGTGCTCTTTGCTTGCAGTAAGGAATTGTCTGTACACTTTGTACTGCTGTAAATAGAACAATTAAAGCAGTGGCCATCATATATTGATAAAGTTGAAACCATGCCCAGAAGTAAAAACAATGCCATACATTTAAATTGCAGTACTTTTCTTAAATTATGACAATATTATCAATCAGTTGAAATGAGATGGATTGTCTATCATAGTAGTTTCTCAAGGCCATTGTATGTGCCAGTGCTATTTTGTGAAGTTATTCAGCTGATATTACTGAGAAATCTACATATGTGTATTTTAACAATAGCCTTTGCCTATGTTGCTGTGGATGAATTTCTTACCACATAGAGTACGCTGTTGACATTAAGAATCTGTACCCGCTGTTATTTTGTTTGGGGCTTTTTGTAGCTCTTTTTTATCAGAGGAACTTAAGGACCTCAGGAAATTTTAAGCGAAGACAGCTTTCTCCTTTCTACAGTCTTCCAGGTGCATTCCATGTACATGGAGATAAATATTGTGTATTATTCATTATTTTCCACTTTTAATAGGAATTTTTGATTTCATTATTACACACATAGAGGATCTGGTAGTTCCATGCTTAAAGATAATGATAATCACTGAAAGCAGGTTCTGAATGGCAGAGTTTTACAATTGCTTGTGGTAATATTATTTTTTTTTCTTAATGCTCACAGAGCTGTCTGGTAGCAAGAAAAAAGTACTTGAAGTTTGTTGAAGTGGCAGGGAGAGAAGAAACCTACACTTGTGGGCTACAAGGCTGTCCCTTGTTTTTTCCTTATTTTCTGTTTCACACAAACTAGAAGAGTATTTTCTGATTAATCCTTTCCTGAATCTAACTGCTACATTAGATCTATTTGAACAAGTTCGTATGAAGCATATTTCCATGTCTAAACTGGTCAGTGGTATTTATTTCTTAACAGGCTGTTGCATGAAAGAATGCAAGGGTTGAAGGAGCAAATAAGCAGTCTTTCCAGAAGGAAGGCCTTCAGGCCTCCAGCTCCACTGTATGATTGCTTATACCAGGAGGCTCACCAGTACATCAACAGCATAGCACAGATTTCCTCAGTCCAAGACCTTCTAGCCCGCCTTCTGCAGTTCCTCCGTGGAGAGAGACCTAAATCACTGCAGGCTATACAGAACCTGTTAAATGAAGAGGCATCGTGGCAACAGTCACACCATCAGTTTAGAAAACACCTGGCAGAGGAGTATGCTGTGTTCCCTGATGCCATCTTTCCGCTCCAAGCTGCCATCCTGCAGCTGCAGCATGGCATGCGATTAGTGGCTTCTGAAGTGTGTGCAGTACTGCAGAGCTCTGTGTGCCCAGCTGATCTCACCAACCTCCTCACTTCCTTGTTGGCATTTCCTTCTGTTGGCCATGCCTTTCCCACTTACTTTGCTCGGGCAGAAATTTTATGCTCAGTGAATTCAGTTGGGGTACTAAATGGACTTAAAAAGTTCTCTCTGAAGCACTCTGAAGGAGGGTCTGAGGGAGCTGAGCAGCCTTCCCCAGCTCTGGAACAGCTCCTGGTGAATGCTTTGTTGCATCTTCAATGCCATGTACTATCCAGAGGAGAAATGGACCAGAAATCTCTGCAGCTCTTCAGACATCTGTGTCGGGTAAGCTCTGGATGCCCATAACTGGGAGTCTTGCACTGAACTTGTCCCCTGTGGAAGATATGGATCTGTTAAAACAGCTCCAGAGGAGGGCCACAGAAATCATCAGGGGGCTGAAACACCCCTCTTTTTGAAGAAAGACTGACAGAGTTGGGGTTGTTCACTGGGGGAAGAGACATCTCTGAGGAGACCTTGTTGTGGCTTTTCAGTATGTAAAAGGGGTTTATAAAAAGGAGGGAAGGAGACTTTTTACCAAGGCTTGTAGAACAAGGCTTAACAGTTCTAAACTAAAAGAGGGTAAATCTAGATAGGGTATGAAAATAATTGTTGAAAATGTGTATGGTGAGACACAGGAACAGGTTGTCCAGAGAAGCTGTGGATGCTACAACCCTGAAAGTGTTGGAGAGTGGTTGGGTGGGGCTTTGAGCAACGTGGTCTAGTGGAAGATGTCCCTGCCCATGGCATAGAGGTTGGATTAGATGATCTTTAGAGGTCCTTATCTTGATAACTATAAGTATGATGTTCTTTAAAATCTTCTGATTTTTTCCCAATTAATTGTAAAAGATAATCTAATATACTGGATTAACTTGTTTGAATTCATCAAGGCATGAAATTATAGCCTGTAACAATTAGCAAAGATTTTATTTATGTAAGAAAAACCCCAAACAACAAAATCCCAAAAGCGGACACACACACACAAAAATAACCAGCCCAATGCAAACTTTATGGAGAGTTTCTTCATAAAATGTTTAAGAAAGGAAACTAGAACTTGGTCAAGTACTCTGTTGCATATTGTCTTTGCATTTTTCTCATTCTCTTGTTAAGAGGGCAATTCACAGGTATTAGATGGCTTTGATTTCTACTGTTGGAGGCCACATATAGAGGAGAGAAGACCCAAGCAGATGCTGTCCCACTGATGGAATAGGAGATGATTTTAAATGTGAACTTGTGTAGAAGCATCTTGCTTTGTGTTTCCTTAGGCCATTGTAAATGAATGGGATGAACAGGAACACCGTGCCCAGGAGCAGGAGGCAATGGAACGCAGCCTGTACAGATACAGGAGCAAAAGTCACGGGAAAGGACGGAGCGAGGAAGAAGAGGAAGAAGAAGAATTTAGGAGGAGATTTCCTTTTCATGAAAAGGTAATAGCTGTAACTATGTTAGAAGCACAAAAATTGCATCTGAAGTTGCTCCTGAAAATAAATGCTGTAAATGACATGAGGAATGAAGCAGTTTTTCCTTCAACCAAAAGCCAAATGGGGGTAGATTTTGGTAGGTATTAAGTTATGTTCTTGTGGTTTATTTTACCTTCTGATCGAAAAAGGTTTTTGAGATTAATTTCCATGTTTGAACGGTACTGTGGTTTGGGTGAATAATCCCAAATTATATAACTGAATGATAATAAAGTTACTTGAAAAAAGCTAGAATTTTATTTATTTAGCGAGTAAGGTCACACGAGGTTCTACTACCTGTGGAGAAGGCTGATCTCCTTGATTAAATAAAGCAGCTGGGACAGAACAGTTCAGGTCCTCAAGTGACCACACAGTTTTGAGGTGGTTTATCAGCAGACACAGTTGCTGCTGCTTTTTCTGCAAAGGGGTTTAGTTGGCAGCAGCTCAGGGGTCACACTCTTGCCTGCTGTAGTTACACCCTGAACTGTTCTGTACACCTGTGTTCAGTTTCAGGCTGGCAGTCTGTCTATATGGTACCAGCTGTAAGTCATAAACATGTCATTGCAATGCCAAAAAAAAGCAAAAGAGCAGATAGGAAGAGGAGGCATTAAAGGAAGGAATTAAAATTTACTTTTGATTATCATGTAATTTGCAGGACTTTGAAGATATCACAGCTCAGCCAAGCCTAGAAGAAAAAATGGAAACTGAAGATCCAGTGGAAGACCAGCTGGAAGCTGACAGAGCCCTTTTGTCCAAGGGCTCTATGCAAACAGTAATGAAGGTTCATCAGCAGTTGTGCTTAAACTTTGCTCGATCCCTGTGGTATCAACAGAGTCTGCCTTCTCATCAAGCCAAGCATTATTTCAGTACATTTATTTCTTGCTATCAGACTGGTGCATGTCTGATGTCACAATTCTATCCTTTAATTGGTAAGACTTCTAGCAGTATTTCAGATATGCACGTTTAGATTTGTAATGATTTATTTCAAAGTAATTGCATTACAGGTCATGAAACACACCTGTTGTGGGGAAAATGCACAAAACTGAAAATTGTTTTTCCAGAGAATTTCCCCTGTGTTCAGAATTATCTTGTGAAATGCTTTCATTTTTATTCTTCTATGCATTTTTAAAATTCCTTTTGGTAGTATAGAAGACCAACACAGTTTAAAAATGTATTGAATACTGAGTGAAATTTTGGTCATATGGATCTGCACAGTCCTTTGGAAGATAAAGCACTTGAAGAAATTTCTCAGAAGTAAATTTTGCAGTGAAGTTCATTAAAGAATTGGTTTAAATTTACCTTATGTATATAAAGTAAAAAGAAAAAAGGTATCATGGGGGTTTTTTCCACCCTGAATTTTGGAAAACTTGATGGGTAAATTGTTTTAAAGATGTGTGAGAACTCAGAATCGTCACTTGTTAAAGCACAGCTATATGTTTCAGTTCTGATCTAATAAATGCATGTGTGCAATTAAGATGAAGCAGATAAGGGCTCTTGTTTCAACAGTACCTTATTTTTGTGTTTGCACCTGGGCTGCAATGTATGTGGGAGTTTTTTTGTGTGTTGGATTACTTTTCCGCAGAGCCTTGCTTTATAGTAGTATGTCCTTAATATAAATTTATATACAGAGGAACTGTGTTCTTCTGACAGGATTACAGCCTGGCTTTACAATGCTCGTTGTACTTTCATTGAAATATCTGATAAAATAGAAAATATAAACTCTAAGTATATCTCATGTTCCATACTCCCATCTCATTGTTCCAGTGGTGTAGTCTTACATCCTTGTAAAAGATAACATGCTTGGGATACAGGGGAAAAAAAACCCCCAACTTTATCTATTCAACTGAAAAAAGAACTAATAGCATGTGTGATGTCTTCTTTACTTGCTTCCTAGGTGCTGAAATGAATGACAATCTTTTGGGAAGCCAACTTCTGCTGAGCACTCTTCTTCACAATACCTTTTTTGAAGAAGTAACTTCAGATCTTGTGCTGCAGCAAGATGGCCCATACGACTTCTATCAGCATCCCAATATTCAGCAAGTCCGACAGTGCCAACCTGTACTTGACAATTTTGCTAAAGAAATAAATGGGCTACTGCAGGATTGGCCAGAACATCCTGTACTTGTGCAGGTAAAAACGCCTCAGCAAATATTTGGGGGAGACTGGAGCATTTTAGGGGATTGCATTTAATGTGTGAATATGTGTATAGATATGTGCATACACATTGATATGCTTGCCTAGGTGCTGTCTATACTACTTATGCAGAAGTTTTGAAGTAATACCTGTTTATTCATAAGAGGTATAGGTATTATTGTGTGTATCGTAGCTGTTCTGTTTTAGTTATGAAATGTTAAGTGGGATTCTGCCATGTCTGAACTTTGAGTTTTGAGCAATCTTCAGTCTGCCATAGCTCAAAGATCCCTGTGGTCATGCTGTTTGTACTCTTGTTTTTTTCTGAAGTTCTTTCCTTCATAATGCTTTAGAATAATTATTTTTAGTCCCTCTTACAGCATCTGTGTTGTTGTCCTCAGGTTACGTTTCTTGGGGTAATGTAGAAACTCAGATTCCATAGGAACTCTTTGTATTAGGTCATTTGTGCTCCATTCCCCAAGTGCGTTGGCCTTAGTGAGCTCCTAGTGAGCTTATACTAAACTGAGAAAGCAATTCATAAATGTAAAAAAGAAAAAAAAAATCTTATCTCTTGCAGGGGTCAGTTATGCTCATAGAAATTAATTCAATTTCATGGCTTTTTCTGTTGAAGTGCACTTACTAAGGGCTGAATGTTTTTGTTTTTATTCTGCAGCTGTTAGTTGTGATGGACAGAATCCGGAGTTTTCCACTTTCTAGTCCTCTCTCAAAGTTTCTGAATGGGTTGGAAATTCTTCTTGCAAAGGCACAGGTAAGAAGGTTAAGGGAAAGTTCATTTTTCTCTTTAATGTTTCCTTACCTTTATTTGTTACATGTTACAAACACAGAGCATGAAGCTGGCTGCTTGTCAGGATTTGGGGAAGTGAACTTGCTCCATGCTGAAAGTTTAAAGAGCAAGAACCCAGTAATTCAGAGTAATGCAATGAGTTTGGCCAGGCAGTGACTAATTCTGGCTTTGTGTAAAGGGGAACTTTCCTTTTCTAGGACTGGGAGGAAAATGCTAGTCGAGCCTTGTCCTTGCGGAAGCATCTTGATCTGGTCACACAACTGATTATTCAGTGGCGTAGATTGGAGCTGAAGTAAGAATTGTCCTTCCATTCTGCTTTTCCTTAGATACTGTAAGCTTTCATCTCCACATGGAGGCACATTCCAATAAAGAATTGCCTTAATTGTGGAACGTGTCTTCTGTGTGTCTGTTATGGTGAAAATGTGTGGGGAAAAGAGACCACCAACGAGGAGTTGTAGTGGATCAGAATGAGCATGTTCAGGCTGTGGTGACTCTATGTATTTGCCTCAGAAGTAGAATCAATATTTTCCCAATACTATCCTGTTTTCATCCTAGGGTTTCCTGAGCTTGCAGGGTTTTGTCTGTTTAATAACCATCATTAAATTGTCCTTAAAAATTATTGTCCAGTCTCCTTTTCAAGACCATGTAAAATTTTTATAGCCACAGTATTTTGCAAGCAGGAGTTCTACAAGTCTACCTCATTTTCTGAGAAAAGAAACTTTTGAACCTGTCTCTGACAGATTTTGCTTTACTACCCTCCTTTCTTTTCTTTCATATTTAATAACGTTGGCAAAACAATGATTCTCAGAAGTTGATTGTATGTATTAAGCTTATGTGTAGATTCTTTCATCCTGCTAAATTTTCCATTAGTTTAATAGAAACAGAAAACAAATTTTTGTTGTTTTGAACCCAAACTACTCATGATATTTTTGATTTATCTCTCCCTTTTCTTATTGTTTCTAGTTGCTGGTCAGTAAGTTTGGACAATATTATGAAGCAGCATGTGGAGAGATCCACAAAGCACTGGTTCTCAGTCTATCAGATGATTGAGAAGTATGTTCAAGAACAGACAGAGGCAAACACAGAAGGTAAGTGCTGGCCTTAAAAGAAATGTAATGCAGTTCTAGTAACTACTAAGGTTGTATGATTAAGGTCCTACATGCCAGAATTTGACAATGCACTTTCAGGTATAGTTCTTTGCCCTACAATAAATTCCATGGCCGTGTAGGATTTCCCATATGGAGTGAACTTAGTATATATTTCTGAAACCACTTGTGGCTCATATAGCCTATGTTGTGATGTAAAGAAAATATGTCTGTAAAAAGCATCTAAAAGAAAGTAGAATTGTGATAGCTGTATGTCATGCACATACAAACATTTCAAACAGATTTGGAGGGTAGGAGGCCTCTACCTGCAACTGGAAAAGACACCTCATTTTTTAGCTGCAGAAAGTATAATTCATATCCCAGCTGAACTGCTTTTAATATTCTGTATAAAGCCTAAAGAATTCTTACAGTAAGTAGGTTTTAGTATGTACTTGTTCTTAGCAAATCTGTCCACATGTGTTCATGTTACATAAAATAGGGGGACTGAGGGGCAGCATCTTACCTCCCCCAGATTTAATGGAATTGTAAAGATGAAAGCACTATCCTCTGGCTTGAGGCCAGATTTCCAATCTCATAACTACTTAATGCACTTGATGAGCTTTGGTTATATTACATCTCCAAGACGACAACATGTCTTCTTCCACAGATAATACTCTAAAGACACTGTATTCTCTACCAGATTCTTCTGATCTATTTCTGTCCTCATGTCTTTGAGGAGTTAAGGAACTGACAGTGACTTATTTATAGTAGGGCTTTTCATGTCTGAAAAAGCCATTCATTTATAGAGAATAGCAAGTATTCTGTAAATACTCAGTGATTTCTGAAATTTGACATATAACTGACCTTCTCAGTCACTGTCTTAATGCTGCTTCTTGTTCCCTTTCCTTTCTTCCACTGTGGTATTTGTTGGTGTTACTTATTAAATCAGAATTCTTCCCATCTCTGCTGCTTTCCTGTTTTGTTTTGAACTTTTCCTAATTGAGACTCTAAATTTAATTGAAAGTTGCAAAGACCAGACAACAATTTTCACGTCGATCTTCTAGGTTTTTTGTTTTCTCTGACTTTGTTTCTAAATTTCTGGTGCAATGTTCAGGAACTGAGCAAATGGATCTGAAAACACTGGTCAGCACATTACAGGCTTTCATTGAAGGGTCTTCTCTGGGAGAGTTTCATGCACGGCTCCAATTACTGTTGGTTTTCCACTGCCATGTCTTGCTGATGCCTCAAGTAGCAGAAAAGGGTAAGTTGTGTTAGCATTACCTGTGTTGAGTTAGCTGTACAGCAATCTCACCATCAGCTGTTCCAGACTTTCCAAACAGGTCACTAAACTCATAAATAGAACACAAGCTTATGGGGCTGTTTTACTGTTTTCCTGTTGGTCAATTTACCCCATCCTTTGGTGTTGATAAGCTTCCAAAACTGGGGTGTGTTTATTGTAATGACACAAAAATGTTCTCTTGTAAAAAAAGGATGAGGATGATGATGATGATGATTATTATTATTATTGTTATTATCTGTCCCTTCTCCCTTCTAGATGTTCTGTGCAGCATCCTGTGGAATCTATACAATTACTATAAGCAGTTTTCAGAGTGTGTTGAGGCCAAAATCGCTGAACTTCGTCAGCCCATAGAAAAGGAACTTAAGGTAAAAGGAAACTTGGCTCAGACAATATATTGATCTAATCAAAGGAACAGTGGAGCAGATACTATTTGAATTTGTCCATCATCGTTGGCCACTGAAATCCCTGCTAAGCATTTTCTTTGGCAACAATAAATCTTGAGGTGGGGGAAGGATTGATTGAAAGCTTTAATGTTTGATCAGTCCCATTTATCCATGAGGGTTTCTATCCAGAGGCGAAGCCCCTGTGGATTTCCTAACATCTGGGTATGCAGGAGTTTTTATGCAGTGCAAATATGTATGTTAATAAGAATGAGATGCCTGTGCAATAATTTGCTCACTTCTTAAAATGCAAAACATTTTAGTGCTCCCCAGATCATTGTAGCTGATTAGCTTTAAAGATCGATTATCTTTGATGTGGAAATGCTTCCTTTCATTTACGTAAGTAATCCCATTGATTATTTATTTTCCTAATAGGAATTTGTGAAGATTTCCAGGTGGAATGATGTCAGCTTCTGGGCTATAAAGCAATCAGTTGAGAAAATACGGAGGTAAGTCAGAACTTAAAATTAAGCTCTCTTTTTTGAAACCTTCCCTCTAGATGATTTCTCTGTGATGCTACATTTGAATGCAGAAATGTTTCTTCTGCTCATAACACAGTGAAAACATTTATTTCCAGCAGCTGAGAGATTTCCAGGTATGTACAAAACCCAGTAACTTTTTTGCTTTTATTTGGTAATTAGAACTCTCTTTAAATTCATGAAGAAGTTTGAAGTTGTTCTGGATGAGCCATGTCGGCCTGCCTTGGTGGAAATCGGTAAGGAGGAGCAGCTGGACTGCATGCAAAAGCAAGAAGAATCTGACGACCAAGAAACCAAAATTCAGAGACTAAACAACACATTAAGAAAGGTTCTGTCTGCTAAAACAGATGTTACCAAGGTGACTGAATTAGTTATTTTAAGTGTGCGAAGAACAGTTTTTCTGTTCTCATCTATACGTTGCTTTTCACTGATTTATGCAGGAAAATCCTATATAAGTGTCAAATCTGTTGAATATATCATCAACTTTTTTGGTCTTACTTGTGTTCAGTGTTACACAACACTGCAGATGGGTGGGAATGCAGCATGGAATGACAAGCATGGTCTGTACTGATCTGGCACTATATCTGTGCTGTAATACAGAGATGAGGCAATTACACATTTCATCTCCAGTTTGCTTACATATTGTCTGCAGCAATTTGTTACTTCCCTACTAGTGAAGTAAAATAGCTTGGGAGTTGAAATTATTATTGTGCATTTTTTTTGGTAAGCAAAGGCCCAAACAAATAATGATGTAGCTGTAGCATTTGTATGTATATAAGCTCTGATTAAATATTAAATCACTTTTGGCTTGGATACAGATAGGGGAATGCACTACATTGTCATATGTTTGCTGTCGACTGACAGTTTGTGGACTGAACATTTGCCTTGGACAAGCTGATGCTTGGTCAGTCCTGCTCCACAGGGCCTCAGTTCAGTATGTCTCCAATTAATTTGCCTAGCTCAGAGAGGAAGTCAGCTAATTTTCTTCCTGAAAGAGACTCCTATTCATATCATTAGTTTTTATTAACAAGATGCAAGGAGACAATCATAACTCATCAGAATTTGGTGGTGAGTGGGAAATGCTGAGTTACCCTCAGATTTGTTAGTTTCTTCAGACCAGGAGCAGGGCTGATCCTGCTCATGTTCTGTACAGGAGGGTAGAGGGAGGAGGCAGAAATCTAATGCAAATCTAATGTGTTTTTTTGATTGTTGGTCAGTGATTTGTAAGCATGTTATGATAGTTAACAGGGTTATTTGTTTCACTTCTTGCAGTTCCATGTTGTCTTCATTCCTTAAAGAAGATGCGTGCAAACATAAACTGAACCAAAAAAATAAATTGAAAAGGTTTGCATGTGCTGAGGAATGAATTCCATTATTTAATAACTTCCATTTGCACAGTTTTCGTTGTTCTTTAAGTACAAAATTCATGTCTAGTGGAAAGTAAGTGAGGGTGTTCTTACTTGACACCCTGGGGATATTAGTGATTTAGGTTAATGCCTTTAGACTTCAAAGGCAGAGGAAGCTGACCTGAAACAGTGATTACCTTTTTCATAGAGGTAATGACTAACACCTTAGACAGTAAGACCATAGCATCTTTCATTCACCTGACTGTTTTCAAAACTAATGTCTGCCTGACATACATGTGCTATGATTTTTCTCAAGTGTTGGTGCTGAACAGATGAAAGAATCACATGAATATATTTTGGGGTTTCAGATGAATGCAAAATTTAGCCCTTTTTTTAAAGTGATTTACTCCTAGTGATCAAATGAGAGCTTTGAATACATGTGTATAATTTTCTTTCATTTTTTTTCAGAGGGCACTCCCAGAATGTCAGGGTGTCATCACATTTCATACACAATCTCTTCAGTATCGTCTGTCTAAGCTGACGAAAAAAATGAAGAAAATGTGTACAGCAGTTACAGAACATAATTCATTCTTTAACCTGGTGGAAAATCTCGACCAGTTCACAGGTTAGATTTTCTTGTGATTTCCACACCACAATTGACCTCTATAACATAAATGGAACAAATCAGGAAAAACTGCAGATACATAGTTGTCTTCCTAGAGTGTCTTCCCAAAGCTGCTTTGCATATATTAAATTTTCAATCTCATACCTTTGTCTGCTGTCTTCTATACAGGTGGTATTATTGTTTCTGTAGCTGAACTGCAAAATTTAACATTTGATCAGACAGCAACTAAGGAGAAGCAGAAATCAGAAGCAAAGCATATTCAGATGCAAAAGCAACGAGCTTTGTCAGATCTCTTTAAAAGCCTCGCTAAAACAGGTGAGCTTCAACTAAAAATGGGCTTAGTTTGAAAGTACAGAGTTCTTGAGCGTTTTATTGTCTTTGCCAATATATCTAAATCCACCATAATATGATGTAAGGTAACACCTTTGCCCTCCTCATTCATCAGTCTTTTCATGTCTTAAAAATGATCTCTAACTCAGCTTTCTTAAAAGGATATGGGGCAGTGAAAAGTCCTTAATGTACACAGGTGTTAGTCTTCTTTCAGCTGTGTTGTTCAGCTCAAGATAGCTCAGCTACAGTGTGTTTTTACATTACAAAACTTGTAGCATGTTCAAAGACTTGGTGAAATCAGAATATTTGATGTCTCACTACCAGCTGTATGAGTGACATTTTTCATATAAAAAACGAGGGTATCAAAGGATGTGTGCTGAAATACCATTCCAGGTTTGTCCTACCGGAGAGGTCTGGCGTGGTCCCGTTCAGAAGATTACCAGGAAGTTCTCTACCTTCGTCCCCTGGACTTGGCCAGTGCATTGGCTGCAGTGAATTGTTCACATCAACTGGATGCCACGTATGTACACAGGGCTTTTTACCCTCAGATTGTGTGAGTTGCAGCTGTAATGTGTAGAATTTATATGTTGGTTTAGACTGGGATTTCTGGACAGTCTAACTAATACAGGATTTTGCATATTCCCTTCCTTCCGTTACTTCTCTGTTTGGTATGTACAACTGAGCAAGGATTTGGGGGTTTTTTAATTTCGTTTTTTTTTTCTAAATTTGCACTTTAACAATGGTACCCTCAGTTTCATTCTTTCCATGAATTAGATTTCAGTTATCCCTCCACTGTCAAGTCTTGTCTGGGATGCTTTGCTAGCTGTATATTAAACTGCTAATGATTTTATTGAAGGTGAGCTGTGATTTTCAGGGATTACTTCTTTTTGTCTCCATTAAATAATGGGATATTTCAGGAGAAAATATATATACTTCAAAGTGGGCATTACTGGAAAAGCTTTCTTAGGGGAAAGATGTTTTTTCAGATTTTTTTTAAAAATTATTTTCTATCAAGAAGTGCTTTTTTGTCATTGAGACATGCTGGTTATTGTCCTTCTGGGATGTAAGCATTTAGTTTATGTATAAAGGTGAAAAGAAAGACTTCTGTATAAAGCTGGATTTAGTTGCATGGGGGAAAGAAAAACAATATCACTATTAAAGCACTAAATGGTATTCAAAGATAGAGATCTTGCTGTTGTTGCTTAGGGTTTCATTAGAATTTATTTTTAAAGTTAAATGTTTTCTTACTACTAGAATATTTTTAGAGAAAATGAAGAATTGTAAGATCAATGCATTTTCGAAACAACAAATTTCAGTCAAAACTGTTGGGTTGAAGAGCTGACCTGGTAGCTCCAGCATGCTGAGGTGCTTTTTAATACCATACTACTTTGTGCTCTGCCAGGTTGCTGACAGAGCTGTCTTCTGCCTGGGATGGATGCCAGAAGTACTTCTACCGGTCACTTGCACGTCACTCTCGGCTCCAGACAGTATTGTTAGCACCTGCCAAGGTAACACCAGCAAAGCAAAACCAGAATCTTGGTTCTGTTAACCTCATTTTACCAGCTTGGACTGAAATTTCCTAGTAGTAAGAAGGTGATGGGAGATAATGCTATGTTGTGTAATATGGTACTAAATACGATATTTGGTACCACTCATTAAATGCAGCATGTTAAAACCTGCTGTTTTATGACGGGACAAAATTGCTTTAGGGAAAGAAGTTTATGATCTGTTCAGTGTACAGTATGTTTCATCCCAGCAGATCCCTAATTGCTAATTTTTGTGCATGAAGAAACCCATGAAATGCTGAATCCAAACTTGTAAGGAAAATAAACCCAATATTATTCAGTGCTCTTGAGGAAATCAGTCAATATTTATAATAATTGGGCATAACTGGAGTCTGTGTCCAACACAAGAAGTGCTAATATATTTCTTCCTTTTAACATTGGTCTAAAACCAGTAAAACAGACAAATGAGCTCTGCCAAACCAGAACCACTTTTCCAGCATTTCAGGGAAAAAGAGCAGGTGTTTTTCCTCTCACTTTGTTTTACCCCTTGTTTTACAACATGATCTTATCAAAGTCACATCTGATACTGGATACAAGTAGTGGAATGTGACTGTGATCAGTTACGCTCTGTGGTGTGACCATTCATTCTGAGCTTTAAGATGTGACCACTTCTAATAAAAGGAGTGCAAGTAGTTGTCAGTGTATCTGGTAAAATGAATGGTTGTAGCATTGGTCATGAATATAAAGCATTTAGGCTGGTATCGCTTCAGATTTTAATTATTATTTGTATAAGGTAGATTTAATTCTGGAGCCAAATTCCTGATGAGAATTGCTGCCGTGGAGTGAAATGTAATGTAACTGTTGCAGAAGTTACTTGAAAGGCAAGTTTGTATGCAGGATATATGGAAGATGCAGAAAAGATGAAGATGGGGAAACTAATAATTGTAACTCTAGTCTGCATATTAAGATTTGTCCAATTAAGCCATAATCTTTCATCCTGCTCAACGAAATGGAGGCACAGAGACTGCTGTTGTCTCGTTGTTCATCTAACTGTTCCCTCCCACTTTTTCTGTTTGTTTTGTTTAGGATATTGGACTAGGTAGCATTGAACGATGCAAAGGGTTCACTGCACACCTCATGCAGGTGCTTGTGAGACAGAGACGATCTCTTACTGCATTGACAGAACAGTGGATCTTACTCAGGTATTTTCTCTCTTCCAATGTTTAAATGTTGGCAAGAAGTTTTGACAGTAACCAAATCAGTTCAAGAAAGATGGAAAATAAGGTAGAAGAAAATAACAACTTTTTCCTCTGCTTCCCTTTATTTCTCCTCCCCTCAATTAAGCCTAGATCGAAAAGATTCAAAATTATCCTATCACTGCAGCCAGTATTTTGGAATTAAAATAATTTTGTAAAACAAGTGAGGCATATATGTGAAATAATTCCTGTAGTTAATTACACAGTTAAACCATTAAACTTGCAGGTTGTTATATCTCTCTCATTTGGTATTGGCCTAAGTTAATTTTGTTTACATTCAAGTTGTTGGCTTGCCCTGGGGCAATTAAATAATCTGGGTGGTATTTTGAGCCAAAATAAATAAAGCATCAACAGCTTACAAAGAAAAATTCTAAAAATTCCAGGGTATACTGGATGTTGTGTCAAAACTGTAAAAGGAAAAGTGTGTAAGAATCTTTCTTACTTGATGTGACTTTTCATTTCATTGCTCTCAATGCAACTCATTGGAGTCATTGCAAATGCCACCTTGGTTGAGCATATTTGTGCTTAGCACTCTGTAGTCCATAAAACTTTTAGAAGTCATGTTAGGAGCTAGTACCTTTGTACAGAGAAGGAATTCTGGACTGGAGATTACTGGTGCAAAATTTATTCCAACCCCAGGAAACTTGAAAAAAAAACAAACCAGAAAACCCCAACTAAACAAACTCCTCAGCTTTACAGTCACAGGAATAGTAAAACTTTAAGGGCACTTACCTGCATTACTATGACTTTCATAGCAAATCAGATTTCCAGGGCTTTGTGGTATTTCATAATTCAGGCAGGGAAAAAAATCACTAATTAAACAACCTTTTTTAAAAAAACCCTATTGTTTTACTTTTTCCAGGAGAAGTTGTTACCTAGATTTTTTAAAAACTTAATTTAGTTAAAGGTAGGGCTTTAAAAAAGGAAGTACAACATAAAATTCAGTGATTATAACTTCTCTTTCTTCTTTCTTAACTAGGAATCTCCTGAGCTGTATACAAGAGATAGATTCTAGGTTGACTGCTGACAGAGAATACAGTGCAGCATTTCCTCCTCAAGACAGTGTTCAACACTGGACAGACAGACTGCAGCAACTTTCCATGCAGTGTGTGATGGTTCTCCAGGAGCTGTCTTGGTTTATCCAGTGCTGCCCAAAAGAAGAGTCAGCCAGGTGCAATGACAGTGAAAGGACTGATGTCAAACCCAACATTCCTCAGAGTTCAGTGCCTGAAATGGGAAATGTTCTTGCGGGAATACCTGACCTGATTCCCTCAGATCTAAAACACTTGTCTCCAGTAACAGTTGAGCGATTGCCTCCTGGATGCAGGATGCGAAATAAGGATCAGTTGTGGCTGCAGGTAGCTACACAATTGACTGCAATGATGGCAAATGTGAAGGCCATGAAAGCAGAAGTGGACAGAGTAAGACAACAGTCACGTGAGACCTCCTTTTATTCCTGGTGAGTTCTACACATGAACATCTCTTCTGTTTTATGTTCACATAATATGCGTGAAGTAATTTTGAAAATTTTCGCCTACTCATATATTGAAAAGTGGGTTCCAATACTTGTGAAACATTTTTACGTTCATTTTTTTTTTTTGCAAAAGGCAGTGCCTGACTCCTTAAAGAAATGTGTGTCTTCTCCCACTCCTCTGACAAGTGAAAAAAAATTACGTCTCAGCTTCCCACTTTGTCTTTGGTCTCTCAGGATTTTATCCCCATAGCTCCTTAGCTAATGAGGTGAATTTCAAATATAAATTTAATGAAGAAATTTTCATTTTAAAAGACTTTTGTAGCCTATTTAATAACAACCTTCTAATTTTCTCTCTACTTCAAACATTGTGAATATAAGCTTGTTGTCAAACTTTTTATTTAATAAATTCAGGATGGAGATATGCTGCCTCTCCTTTTCCATGCCCAAGAAAAGATTTAATCTTAAATTGGACTATTGGGCTGTTTGTTCTTCTTTCAGTATTATGGTATTTCTGTTGCAGGAGAGACTTTGAAGTTTGCACATCAGCTGTGAGTTGTTTGCTGGAAGTCTCAGCCCAGTTACAAAGCATAGAGTCCCTGTTTCTTCCAAATGGGCAAGACAGGGAAGCTGCAAATCAGATGGCCCTAATCAAGAGCCTAAAGTACATACAAGAAGAAGTTAATAACACATCTTCAGACTTCACAGCCTGGAGAACACAGCTGCTTGCTTCTGTGTCAGATTGCAGTGGTACGGGTAATTTTTCTCTACCTGATTTGTAATGTTGGTAAAGACAATAGAATTTATTAGTTTGGTTATTGCTGAAGGTGGCCCCGTGTTCCTTCTGATAACAAACTTGGGGGGAAAAAAAAAGAAAAGCAAAAAAACCCAAACTTACTTCCTTCCAAAAACTTCATTAAGTTAAAACTTGCAAAATTTAGTCCAGACTTTATTTGTGCAGTATAATTTTTTTACCATCTCTATTAGTGACGTGTCTTGTACCATAGTTGTAGGTCAGGATTAGCAAAGAGATTTTGGTAGACCTGTCCTGTAATCTGATGTGTTTCCATGTAAAACTGCCTGTGTTAAGGTTCAAAAGGAAATCAACAGTCAGATGAAGAGTTTGTGGAGCAATTCTCAACAAAAGTGGAAACTGTTATCCGTGCTGTTCTCTACGCTGTTCAGTGTTTGGTAGAGAGAAAACAGGAAGGTGGAAAAGACAAAGAAAAGTCTTCAGAGGAAAATGGTAAGTTTGCCAATATACCTGAGTGGGGAGCAGAAGAGTTTAAACCATGCAAACCTTAAAATTTCTTAAATAGTGTCTATCAGAAGTGCCAATACCCAAGGAAATTGCTGTTTTAATAGAAATTGTGTATTTAAGCAGATAGGGTGGATATTTCTAGATTGCTTGCTATAACATTTTTAGAATGTCTGACTTGATCTCCATTTTTTTTAATGTGTTTGAAACAAAGAGGATGCAGTCTTCCTCGATGTGATTAAACCTGGACATATAACTAAGCTTTTGGATGAAGATCTGTCTGCTGAATTGGAGTCTTTACATGTGCAGAAGGCAATTTTAGGTGTTTCAGAACTCCTGGAGATCCTGAAATCTTACAGGGAAGACTGCACTTCATATCAACATAAGGTAAAATTTTTCTTTTCATGAGTTTTTTGGCTTAGGAGTTTTGAGAAATTTGGAATTGTGAACTACTTTGGTGGTTAAACGCGCATTGCTTCTTCTTGCCCAGTGCCATAGAACTAGAAGCATGTGAGAAATTGTGGACAAATAAAGGTAGTCTGTAGTGCAAAAGCCAGATGTTCCTGCAGTAAGAAGACAAAGCTTTAGTTTTGGTGAAAAATGTAGAAAAAGCTCCAGAAATTTTAGAAATTGTACTTAAACTCACCTGCTGATATTTCTGCTTTGAGCATCTGTTTTCAGTCACTGTCATGACCGTCTCTGAGGTGCATGTCAGTAAGTACAAATAATGACTGACAGCTGTATTTTGTTTTAAATGTAGTTCTTCAACCAGTCTTGCTGTTTGCTGGTGCGTCTAAAGCCCATGCTCTGCAAGTATTCAGACCTCATCCTGTTCTACCTCACCACTTCACTGGCATCTCACAGGAGTACTGGAAAACTACTTTCTGTTCTAACCAGCATTTTTACAGAGCTTGCTCTAAAGGTAAGTTACTAGAGGTAACAGTGGATATATGGAAGGCGTATATTTAATGTGTGAATTCTTGAGTAGAAAGTAAGCTGAAAAAATGTACTTACTACTGAGGAAGATTTTGAGTTTCTGTTCACCTTTGCAGGGGTTTTGTCTGCCAAAAGAATTACTTGAAGATGAAGCAGGAGAGGGAGCAACAGAGTTCCATGACTATGAGGATGGTGGTATTGGAGAAGGGGAAGGCAAGAAGGATGTGAGCGACAAAATAGAAAGTGAAGATCAGGCAAGTGTTTGGGGTTAATCTTGTTTAGTTAAAGTGAAACTGAGAAAGCTCTTGAAATCCATGATGTGGATGTCTTGGGTAAAAAGAAAGATGAAGTTACCTTCAGTCTCCTATTTATGTTGGCTTTTATCTTTGCATATCAGCTTATAAATATTGTTGGGATACTTAAGCTTTTAATATATAGGCAAGATCCATTGTAATTTTTGGCGTTACCATTGATTTATAGATAGAAGACAGTTTCCAAAAAGGTCAAGAGAAGGAGAAAGAGGATCAAGATTCTAAACCAGACATTGAAGGAGAAGACAATGCAATTGAAATGTCTGAAGACTTTGAAGGAAAGATGCATGACGGAGAACGGGAGGAAAAAGGTTTGGTTCTTCTACTATGGCAAACTTACAAGAAAAGTTATAGATCAGTCCAGTAATGGTTGATGATTTCCTATACTATGTGCATGTGTGTTTTTTTCAGCATATGTCAATTAACTGAATGGGGTGATGAAATTAAGGGTCAAACTATGATTGCTTATTTGCTTCTAAAGTTAAAAAAAACATTATCTTTCTCTCTTCTGTACTGAAACACATTCTGAATGTACACAGAAGATGAGGAAAATTCAGATGAAGAGGAGGAACTGGATAAGCAAATGGGCAATCTTGATAATGCTGAAGCTGATGATAAACTAGATGAAAGGCTCTGGGGGGATGAAGATGATGATGATGATGATGAAGATGCTAGTAGTAAAACAGAAGAAACTGGACCAGGAATGGATGAGGTAATAAGGAACGGAGTGGGGGAAAAGAAGTATCAAAGGAATTGAACTCTGCAACTTAATGTGACCTAGAATGGGAATTGCCTCTCCTAGCTCTTTGCCTTAGAAAGGGATAATTTCAGGGAATAAATTCTATTGTGTGTTGTCTTGTTTTTTCTGTAGGAGATGATCTCACAGAGATGTTGAAAAATGGGTAATGTAATAGAGTTTCTTTTTGATTTATTAATAGGAGGATTCAGAGCTTGTTGCAAAAGATGACAATCTGGGGACAGCAAACAAGGATAATAAAAAACAGCCTCCCAAGAATGAGGAAAAAGAGGAACAGGAAGAGGACAGTGGAAATAAAGAGAAAATCCATGAACAAATTGATGAGGTAAAAATTGTTTGGACTATATGGAGTACCTTGCTGTTAAACCACATTCTGTTGCTCATACTGTATGTCTCTGAGAATTTGAAATGCTTTTTTTTTTTTAATTGTGAAGCACCCTGAAAATGTTAGTTCATTTCAGAGCTGAAAGTAAACTATACTGTATCCATTGTAATACCCATTTATTTTCTGATTCATATTCCAGAAAGGATTTTTTTGCAGTACCCTTAACTTTTAATGGCTGCCAAAACAGGCTTTACACTGAATTGATGTTTTGATGGACAAAGCTTTAAAACTCTTATTCTGTTGTGTTCAGCAACAGAAACACCTTAGTATGCAGGAGTACATTGAGCATCTCCAAGAGTGCCTATTCTGTTCAGAATGCTTCAGCTAGGAAAATTGGCTTTTGAACACAAAACAGGATGGTTTTAAGTACCACCAATTTATGTAAATGCTTTTGCTGAAATTGATCTTTCTGCTCTTCATGCATGAGTATGTGTACCGCTAGAAATCCACTTTTAACTGATCAGAATGTAATATTGTATCCAGCATTTCTTTGTCCTAGAGAATACAATAGTATCTTGTTTCTTATCTTTACCTATCCTCCCACTTAGTCCATGCCTGTTAATATTTCCCCCATTCTTTTGCTGACAGCGTGAGTATGATGAGAATGAAGTAGATCCTTATCATGGCCAGCAAGAAAAGGAGCCTGAAGTTGAACCTTTGGACCTTCCTGATAATTTGAATCTGGAGAGTAATGAAAAGAGTGATGATGAGGAGGATGAAGGTACAGCTGAAAATCTCTACAGATTCCTAGAAGAAAGCTGCATGGAAGTGGGGGGGATAGTCAGATCATGAGCCCTTTTCGTCTATAGAAAGGAGAGAGATGGTGGTAGGAGTCCGTATAACCACCAAGAGGCTGCAAATTCATTTGTGTATCAACATACCAAATGCAGGCCAGACAAAAAGCATTACATTTTCCTTTACCTCCCTTTCATGCACACTGGAGCATACTTTCTCATGTTATTCAAGTGAGACAGCCTAACTTATGCTGGAATCTCCTTATTTAATTGTCCAGTTCTTTTTGTGGTTTCATTTTTTTTTTTCTATTATACTTTCAAGTATTTGTACTCTTAAAAGTCAGTTGACCCTCAGGAATATTAGGTTAAAGGAAGTTAGTAGGAATTCATCCTGCTGTACTGCTAGCTAGAAATCAATTGTGACTTAAAGGAATTATCTGGCTGTAGAAAAACAGATTCTGTGTGTAGAACTCAGTATTTTATGGGTTTTTGATAGGCTGGGCAGTTTTATTCCAAATATCTGTAATATTCACTGTCTCTGTACTTCACTGAAAGTTTTATATACCTTTCTTTTTTTTTTTTAATCCAGAAGAAGAGAATGATTTTGAAATAGATGAGAAACCTGCGGATTTAAATGAGGCAGAGAAGACAGAAGAACAGAATGAAGAGGATACTGGTGAGACAGAAAGAGATGATCAAGATGCAAAAGCAGCTGAAGAAGACGTTTCTGAAGATAAAGAGGAGAAGGAAGATGAAGGAGACAAAGATGCTCATGATCAAGAAGAAAAGGCAGAGAACACTGAGGATGCAGAAGAAGAAGAGGAAGAGGAAGAGTCACAACAACCTGATGAGAAAAAAAATGAATCTGCTGAAGATAAGGGAATCCCTAATGAAGACCAAGGTCTTCAACCTCAGGTACAGTATAATAAATGGAAGTGTGATTTCCTTTTTTTTTAATTGCCTTATACAGGATTTAGGAAAGTGATGTCCTCTGTGATACTCCAAAATAAATTTGACATTGAGTAGATACAATGTTAGTGAGAGTCTTCATCAAAATAACAAGAGCTATGCTTATTAAACATGTGTTTCTGCTGTCTGTGTTTATGCTGCCTCCTCGGTCTTGCGTTAGAATCAATAGAACAGACTATTTGAGTTGGAAGGGACCTACAGTGATCATCTAGTCCAATTGCCTGACTACTTCAGGGCTGACCAAAAATTTAAGTATATTATTAAGCACATTGTCCAAATGCCTCTTAAACACTGAGAGCTTTGGGGCATTGACCACCTCTCTAGGAAGCCTGTTCCAGTGTTTGACCACCCTCTCAGTGTGATACTAAAGTCCTAATGACCATTCCCAAGCATCCTATCACTGGGTAGCAGGCAGAAGAGATCAGCACCTCTGTGTCCCTTCCTCAGGAAGCTGTAGAGAGCAACGGGACCACCTCTCAGCCGCCTCCTCTCCAAACTAGACAAGCCCAAAGTTCTTAGCCACTCTTTATAGGACATTGCTTCCAGCCCTTGCACCACCTTTGTTGCCCTTCTCTCAACACATTCAAGAATCTTCACATCCTTTCTAACTTGTGGGGCCCAGAACTGCACACAGCACTCAGGTGAGGCTGCACCAATGCTGAATGCAGTGGATTCACCACCTCTTTTGTCCAGCTGGTGTTTCTGTGTTTGATGCACTCCACGAAAGGGATTGCCCTCTGAGCAGCCAGAGCTCAGTGCTCACTCACAGTTGCCTGCTGTGGACCAGCATCCCCAGATGCATTTGCAGGGCTGCTCTCCAACCATTGCTCTTTCCAGTCTATACTTAGCCCAGTGTTACTCTGTCCTTGGTGCAGAATCCAGCATTTGGACCTGTTAAATTTCATCCCTTTAATCATAGTCCAGTGCCCCAATCTATCTAAATCCCTTTGCAAGGCGTCTTCTGTCCTTCAGGAGAGCCCACAGCACCTCCCAGTTTGTATCAGCAAACTTGTTAATGCAGCATTCAACTCCTGCATCCAGATCATTGATAAATACATTAAACAGGACTAGTCCTGGAGCTGAACCCCAAGGAACAGCACTGGTGGCTGTCACCAGATGAAGTCGCATTCACTACAACTATTTGAGCCCTGGAATCTACCCAGCTGTGAATCCACTCATCCTACAGCTGGACAGCTTGTCCAGAAGGATGCTGTGAGGGACACTATCAAAAACCTTACTGAAAGTCCAGAAAAACTACATCCACTGCTGTCTCTTCATCTACTAGGCCAGTGACCTCATAGAAGAGGTATCCAGTCAAATAGGCCTTTCCCTTTATTAACCTATCCTGACTGTGTCTGATAACTGTATTTGTCTTTCAGTGCCTTCCAATAACACACAGTTATCAATGTTTTTTAGAATGTTAAAATAATCTGATGTTATTTCAGGAAGAGGAGGATAAAGATAATTCAGAGATGGATGAACAGATCCCTGAGGCTGAGGAAAGAATGGAGCATGAAACACAAGGGCAGACTGGGCAAGAAAATCTGCAGAGTGACAGTGCTGTTGAGCTGGCTGGGGAGGCTTCAGAAAGAGACCAGTCTAAAGAGGTAAATTATGCGGAAGTGTCTGAGTTAGAAATGATAAATTTGTGAATATATTTTCAAGTTGAAATCAGGGAACTGCTGCCAGAGTTTTTAAGAACTGTGCATAAGACCTTGGTTTATACCAGTTACAAATTCACTGAAAAAAAACCTTAAAGACCTGATAGATACCCTGCATTTTCACTGCTCTAAAGATAAGATTAGGGTAATTGAACTGTAGAAGTGGCTTGTCTACTCTCCATAAGAATTATATTTGCAGTTATGAGCCACTGGTTATTCTGAACAGAATGTAGCAGAGCATTACATTTAACATCTGGAGTTTGTTTACAGTAGTTTCTGTTTTCAGTTACACTTGAAATTTTTTTTTTTTTCTTTCAGGAAAGTGGAACTGGAGCTTCAAGTGCCAATCAGTCAGAAGGCCATGAATCTACACTCATGGCCCGGATGGCTTCTCAGAAGCAAAGCAGAAAAAATACACAGGTTCATCTCTTCTTTTAAATTTTTGTTTAAATGTCTTAATATTAACCAGCATATAGGCAGGACTCAGTTTCTCCTTGTTAGAACACTGTTCTCATTAGTGGTGGGTTACACCTCTCTTGAAGTTCATGGTAGTAATTTATTCCTTTTCAGAGTTTCAAGAGGAAACCTGGCCAGGCAGACAATGAGCGTTCGATGGGCGATCACAATGAATGCATCCACAAGCGATTGAGAACCATGGAATCCAGCAGTGAAGCAAAGCAGGATACAACTCAGCCTAAACAAAACATGGAGGAGGCTGATGCATTTGAACATATTAAACAAGGCTCTGAACACTATGATGCACAGACATATGGTACAGTGGTGTTTCTGGTTGTAAAGACTTGTCATTGCAGAATCAAATCCTGAAACACTCATATTTGCTGTAGTTTTCCCTGTTTGCTTTTTAAAGTTATATTTAACAATCCTTGCTTTGGTTAAAGGTGCCACACCGTTTCATTACAATAAATGCTACTCTCTGCCGCTCAGATTCAGACTAACAATAACACTTCTGAAAATACTGATTTGACTTACAAATATTGGATTTTATATTAATAAATATCTTTACAATCTATTCTGTTCAGCTAATCAAGCTGAACATAGCTTTCTGACATGACACAGCACAGCAGAGTGAAAGCTAAAATGGGTTTGAGCCTCAGATACCTTCTAAGTTCACTGTAACTGATACGCAGTGGCCTCAGACTGCAGCATTTTTTTAAACTTGACTACTTCTCCTTCCACTTTCCTCTTGACAAGTACTGTTGTCTTTGTGCAGATGTAGCTAGCAAGGAGCAAGAGAAACCATTTATGCCTCCTGAAGAAAAGGAAGAAGGAGACTCTGAAGATGCAGCAATGGAAACAGAAATGCAGGATGAGGATCTCAGAGCAGTAGACACTGAAGAGCTGAAGCCAGAAAAAAAGAAGTCTACTGCCACTAAACCTCCTGGTACATTAACTTAAAAAGCATTCTAAATACATGCTGATATGGATCTTTAGATGTGTATGTAGGTATTTAGATTTGCATGTAGTGGATATTTTGCATAAGGCTAAATTAAATGCCTGATCTAAATTGATTCCTCTGCAGCAGTATTTTTACTTCTGCCTAATAGGCAGCATTAGCCTTTGCTAAATTGATTGAGTGACAGAGGGGTTTGCTGCTTTCTTTCAAGTTAATGGTCTCTAATCTTTATCCACCACTTCGAAGAAATAAAAAGCAAACACTTTCCTGCTGTTCAACACAGTGCCAATTCACTTAATTAATTGGCATTTAACGATGCATTCCAGCGCCACCACCATCAGCACCACATAACTCAACTGTTTTATGTAAAACCAACTTCTGGCAAAAAAACAAACCAGCAAGAAGTAGAGGAGCTGGTCTGAACAACACCTGGTGAGGTAGCACCAAACTCACTGCCTTCTTTCTTAAATGGGATCAGAACTGAGCAGCTAACGGAAGTAGTTGGTAGAGAAGATAGGTCTGACTTGTCAGCCACATGTGACCCGACCCCCCCCCCCAGAAAAAAAAACCTAGATAGATACTTGCCAATTGCAACAGAAATTGTAATTTTGATGAATCTAAGTAGGTCACACCATAGCTTGGAATTTTGAAGAGTTTTTCTTGAACAACGCAAAGCACGGCTGGAGAGGGGAGACGAGTTTTACAAGCCTACATTCTTGCTCCCACTCCCTTGAGCTTTAATCACTTAAATTTCTTGCTAGACTCTTTATTTATGGTACAGGTGTGCATGTAATCAGTCTACTTGTTTTTCCACATGATTTGCCAACTAACTATTACTTTGTTTGGCAAGAAGTTTACAAGACAGAAAAACAATTTGCATTAGGAAATGCATGGTTTTCTGTTCTAGTGAGTTGCAAGATGTATTCATCCCATTCCTAGAATTAAATGTCTTAAAATTTGGCACTTCTTTTGGAAGAAAATATCAGTTGCATTACAAAGCATATGAGATGCTCTGTGAAAGAGTCAAGATACAATATTGCTTCTTTTATTGTGTGATCCATGAAGTCAGTAATCAGTTTTGTGGTTGTAGGACCAGGTGATGTGGAGCCAGAGCTCCAGACTTATGACTCAGAGGATGTCAATGACTCTGCACCAGAAAAACTACTAAAGGTGACTGAAGAGAAGCCAGAGAGAAGCAAGGACTCAACCATACACACAGCCCACCAGTTTCTGATGGACATTCCGCAGGTAGGATACCCAGTCTGTCTTCTTTCAGCTACAGCAGGAGAAACAGATGGTTTTACTTGACCTGTGTTAATGAAACTGTGAATGCAAATGAATTACTTTTTTTCAGCCAACTCAGTACCTTGCTAATATTTAATGGTAGAATGAAAACTAACACACATATACTGTCATATATGCAGCAGAAAGATGCTTTTAAAATTAGTAGTTCTACCCACACTTAGCATAGAATTTTCTCACTTTTTTTTAGAAGGTTTTGTTTCTCTAACTGTAAAGAACTGTTTTGCTCAGATGAATCTGCAGATCAAATGCTTGGGTAAAGTGGAAAGCAATGGGTCAGGGTGTGTGGCCTGAAAATAATAAAAGGGTACGTACAGAGTGATGAGAAAACTAGGCATCACTAACTTTAAAACACCATTGTGGACAAA
The DNA here is from genome assembly GCA_013397075.1 of Rhabdornis inornatus. Lineage (NCBI taxonomy): Eukaryota > Metazoa > Chordata > Aves > Passeriformes > Rhabdornithidae > Rhabdornis > Rhabdornis inornatus. The sequence continues at coordinate 48,015 of VWZS01008472.1, read as the reverse complement.
GAATCTGCCTTACTTATTTCATTAGAATATATTACTGATTTTTAAAAGCTGATTGCAGGTATTACAGAACCTTTCTGAACTTTTTATGAATGTCTCAATTCAAAAAATACCATGGCTTAGAAAATCCCAGAGCTCCATGTAACACTTTTCATTTTCCAGTGCAAACTTCTGGGGAAAAGCACATTTTATCATAAAGACCTATGGCAAAGAAGAAGTTGGTAGTGGTAACCAGTTGATAAAGTAAAAATATTTTCAATGTATGGGTTTTTTTTAGAAGGATTGACCATTCATTCTTACAGTATGGTGTCCTAAGTACAACACTTGGAGGGTGCTATTTTACTGTTTGTACACATAACACAGAACGGATTGTGTGCCAGCTACACTGGGTATTTCTATCTTAATGCCAAGTGTTGCAGCTTTTTGGAAAAAGGCTACTAAATGCAAGTGTTCTCCTGTTGTCAGAATAATTGTGGCTTTGGCCTTAGTAGGTTTTTTCCAACTGGCACACAAAATGTGAAACAGGAGAGGGAGCTCTTGCAGCACCAGTTAAAGGGGAAGGGAAAGAGGCTGCTGGGGGTAAGTGCAGCTTCTCACCTTTCAGCAAAAGGAAGAAGAGAGAAATTGCCTCCATGTATGTTCTTTTTCCCTTCCTTAAATGTGCAGTAGGTGACCAGTGGGACAGCTGCTGCTTCTTGAGAAATGAGAAGTTACTGGGACTATTGAGTCTGGAGTCATGGGCTTATTTTCCTTAGTCTGTAAGCCTGCAGATTATGTGTACCATGTACTGCTGTTTGGCCAAACTGGGGGTTTGTAAGTCGGGGACAGAGGCTGTCACTGGAAGCACAGTGAAAGTAAGAGTATCGTAAAGCTTGGGTGTCCTTTAACAGAATGGCTTATCAAATAATATTTGGTGCCAGGTAAGGAGGATGATGTCATTCAGTCTTCAAGGTTTGAAGGAAGCTTGTAAAAAAATATAATTAAGTGAAGTATATTATGTTTTCAAAGACACTAGTTAGGTGTAGTGTTCAATAGTTTTGTCTCCATTATACTGTTGATAAATCTGGTGTTTGTCAAGATCATTTAATTGATTTATCTTGAAATTCTGTATTTAATTGTATTCAATGCCAGTATCATAGATGTTCCTAGCTTTGTTTCTATATTGATTATATCACATATGGAGATATTTGTGGGGAGATATTTATCCTTCACATACGTGGAAGCTATTAAAAAAACATGGAGATTTAGGATCTTCATTTCGGTATTCAGGTATTTTTGTGTTTATAATGAGAACATGCATTTATACCCTTTTTATAGTTTGCTATACTTTGGAGATCATCAGATGTGTAAACTCATTTTCTATCTCATAAAACTCATAACTTCACTTCTAGCACATCATTAGAGATCCTGAAGAGCTAAGAAAGGAACTTGAAAGGCAATTGGAAGCTTGGCAGACACAACAGCCTGGAACTCCAGAGGAGGTTTGTGACTTCATTTGAATATAAAACTGTCATAAGAATCTTTCATTGCATTATTTCATCTTCTTTTACTGCTAAAACATTGAGGAATCCAAGCAGGCTGGAATCTAAATACTCAAAATCACATGATATTGATACTGTTTTTGTTGTTATGTTTAACTTATCTTGAAAAGCATACTACGTTATTCTTGAAGCTGGATGTTGTTTCAGATCTTGTTTTGAATGTGGATGCGGGCTGTCATACAAGACACCCTCCGTTTTAGCTGGTTACTGCCTTCCCTTTAGTGCACTTAGGTTTGGTTTCTTTCTTCAGACAGTGCTCTCCATCTTGTTTTGTTTTTTCATAATTCACTTTAATTTCTTTGTGTCATGTTGTAGGAGAAGGAGGCAGCACAGCTGTGGCAGAAGTATTTAGTACTGACAGCTCCTCTATCACAGCAGCTTTGTGAACAGCTGCGACTCATACTGGAACCCACTCAGGCCGCCAAGTTGAAGTAAGTTGGGTCTTTCTGAGGCTTCTGATTTCTTTAAACTCATGGGTTTGGGGTGCTTTAACCTCTGTAAAACTGCAGCTTTGTCATTCTTGCATTACAGTAATTATTCCTGTTTGCAAATGCCTTCAATTTCCTTGTATGGGAACATGAGGTTATTTTATGAAATGCAAACATGATATATAGTAGTAGGCACTCATCCTGAGGATATTGCCTGCTATTTTTTTTCTCCTGTGCAACAGGTGATCAATCACTTTTACCATTTGAAGATAAGTCAAAGATTATGTTAAATGTCAAAATGTTTTATGTTGTTTATAACATTAAATGATTATTTTTTAAAGAGATATAGACTTGTTTCAAACTGGTGGGATGTAAATTCAAGGTCTGCCTTCCATTTTAGGTACCTAGATATAAACTTCTTTTAAAAACACTGAATATTCATCTTTCATTGAAAACGTGGGGCATTTTTTTAATCTATAATTAAATATCAGTATTAAAACTACTAATATTGGCTTTGTTGTATTTTTAAAAAAATTGTTTGTTGTATATGCTGCATAGGCCATGGATTTCCACAATGAGATATCTGCTGATAACCCCTCTCACTATGTCTTTTTTCTCAACTTTCAGAGGAGACTACAGAACTGGGAAGAGACTGAACATGCGCAAAGTGATCCCGTACATTGCCAGTCAGTTCCGAAAAGACAAGATCTGGCTGCGAAGGACCAAGCCCAGTAAACGACAGTACCAGATTTGCCTGGCTATTGATGATTCCTCTAGTATGATTGACAATCACTCTAAACAGGTAAAATAAAACATCAGGAAAAGTATGGAGAAACCACCTGGCATTGATGTGTATGGCAGTTGCTGACTTGTTTCATATAGGGCTGGTGATTGCTGGCAAGTCTGATCATTCCAAAGCACCTATTTTTCCAGTCCATGTGCTTGAACTCTTGTCACTTCATGCCTAAGGGATTTATTAACAAAAGATCAGTGAAAACTAGCTGAAAGGATGAGCTGTTAAGTTTGTTAGAGGTGTACATATCCACTGTAAAATTACTTTTTGTGGCCTACAAAAGGCTGAAACTTCCTTACCTGGCAGTTCATTGGAGCACTAAATATCCATTCATCTTAGCCCACTAGTAGGGTTTTTATTCATTAAAATGGTGTGTTTGCTTCTGAACAGTTACTTATTTATTTCATTAGCCTACCTAAAGTCGTGTCTCTAAATCAATCAGCTGAAGCCCTCAGGCAGAACTAGTGTATCTTTATTGCACTGACTGTGTTACATAAGACAGGCAGAAAGATAGATAGTCCCTTCAATTATATTTCTAGATGATGAAAAATAATTTCAGTAACATTCTTCATAGTTAATACTGGGCTTTGAGTAAAACATTGACTATCCTATTTTTGATGCAACATTTTTCTTTAATAGCTTGCTTATGAATCCCTGGCAGTTATTGGAAATGCTCTGACTCTTCTAGAAGTGGGACAAATTGCTGTGTGTAGGTGAGTTTATTTGAAATCTTGACTTTCCTTCAGTATTTCAGAGCAGAATGTAAATACCAGTTTCATGCTGTAACTTTCTCTTCTTTTCTAAAGCTTTGGAGAGACAGTTCAGCTGCTGCACCCTTTCCATGAGCAGTTCAGTGACCAGTCAGGGACACGGATATTGCGTCTTTGCAAGTTTCAGCAGAGGAAAACAAAAATAGCCCAGGTACACAAGAATGCCTTTAGGGCAACAGTTTGACCAATCTTTTCCAGACAAGATATCAGCAGCTTCATGGTTTCATGATTACTCTGTAACACTAGTTTTTTGTGTTTGAGAGTCTGGGAGCAGGTTAGATAACAAAGAAATAAAATGGTCTTAAATTTGTAACAGGAAGAGTGTTTTCTCACTTTTTGTTCTGATGTATACCACTTTTAAGCATTCACCTTTCTCTGTATTGGGTCTTAAAAAGTATTTTTGCGTACTGTTCATGTTCTTAATTTTAATGGGGAGTATATGAGACTAGATACTTCTGTTTCAAGTTGAAGCCAAAGTAGTTCAGCCTAGAAATAGGATTTATATTTTCAATTATGCCATTAATCTCATCAGCAGTGTACTGTATTGATGGCTTTGCTAGCACTGGGAAAAAAAGATTCTGTTTGAAGGCTCTCTGAAGATGATTTAGTTCAAAAGTACTTAATAAATTTAAAGCAGAAGTTAATACAGGAAAATGCGAAGAACTGTATCTGTTAGGTGGTCAAGACAGTCTTAGCATTTAAAATAGAGAAAGGTGTTCTTTAGAAATGTTTTCATTTTTAAGTTTATTATTTTTATGATGAGAACTTGATTTTCTTATTTATTTCCTCTGCAGTTTCTAGAATCATCAGCAAATATGTTTGCTGCAGCACAGCAGTTGTCTCAAAATATTAATCCGGGTGAGTTTTTTTGTGTTACTGTGCTTGTTGCCATGGCAGCAGAATGCTCACTACAGTCCTGAAGTAGGATCCTGCCAGGAAGACTCCTAGGGCTGAAACATCACTTGCATTGCTTTGCTTTGTCAAAAGCAATGTTTGGTTGAAATTTAGCTCAAAACCCAAGCAACACCTACTTCATATTTGTCAATAATTCACTAAAATTTTGTTTAAGACTTTTCTAAAAAGACACACCTTATCTGTCTCCCTTTACCTCCTGCTTGCAGACCGTGTTAAGGCTAGACAGTGGCAGCTTGGAGCATTGTCCAGCTTCCTAAGGCCTGTGTCTCTCTAGACACTTCTGCTCCTGCTTGAGAGCTTGAGTTCTCTAGGTATCCACAAGCACACTGCTCTGAGGAGGGAATTTGCCTCCTACCTGCCTTTCAGTGTCCTGCATCTTTAGGTCATGAGGTGCTTGGATTTCTAAGAAAAGCTGGAAGGCTGCTTGCCTGGTGTCTGCCCCATAGTTAGTCTAAAAGACTGTTCTGTGATAGTTAAAAGCTTGTCAGGGTGGCACATGTATTTTTATAAATTCTTGTTGTTGAAGTATTCCAAGAATTTGAGTCTGGGATTTGTAATCCACAGCTGCTTTGCCACAGGGTCAATGGGCTGTCATATTCTGAGGGGAAGCAGCATCCAGTTCTGGTAAACAAGGCAGGGATGCAGCAGCAATCAGCTCCTTAGGATTAGGCAGCTGGCAAGAGGAAAGGCTGTAGGATCCATCCCCTCTTTCTGTAAAAAGACAAAGCCCTGTCACATTTGGGGCCTGTCTGCCCAAGTGTGTTCTGCATCCCTCTGTAACAATTAGGGCTTGCATTCCTGACTGTAATTACTGTGATTTTACGTGTAAAGGATGACAGATACATAACTTAGAATGTACCTTTAGAGGAATGTATCTGTCTCTAAGGGCAACTTGGGTCATGTAACATGTCTCCAGAAACGGTTGGTGCTGAGGAACCCAGCATGGGTGCTATGTCCGATGTTTCAGGAGGTTTACTTCAGACTAATTGAACTGCCTTGACTATGCCTCTGAGTCTATCTTCTGATTTAGTTTCTTCTAAAAATAACCCATTTTGGACAGTCCAGGATTGTCCCCTGATGGAAGGCAAGCCTGTAAAAGTAGGGATAGCAGGGAAAAGCCTACAGATGGACTCATAGGTGCCTGATTCTAGAGGAACTGATTGAGTTCTATTTCATTGCAGCATCTGGTACTCTACTGAGCTAGTGGCTGGACTCTTGTCCAGTATTCAGCCAGTATTTAACCTCTAGGCATGAAAGACAAAGCCGTGACCAAGTCTGTTTGACTTTCATCCTTGATTGTAGTACTGATGGATGGTGGGGTTGTCACCACCCCCTTTCCTCCATTATTTTCAAGGGTGTCACACATTACTTAGTTACTTTGTTGACCCACTAGTAACTGCAGCTTAATGTTAAGTCACAGAATTCTATTTAATCAAAGAGTTAATTTCCTTAGGAATACTCCTTTTTCCATTATACCCACAGGGCAAACAGCAAAATAGGGGGTTTTGCCTTTTAAATTGATTACTCTGAACTTAACTGGAATTTCAAATGTTCTTTGTGCTCAGAAACAGCGCAGCTGCTTTTGATTGTATCTGATGGAAGAGGCCTTTTCTTGGAAGGCAAGGAACGGGTGACAGCAGCAGTTCAAGCAGCTCGGAATGCCAATATCTTTGTTATTTTCGTAGTGTTGGACAACCCTAATTCCCGGGTAAGTGAACAAGGGAGAAGTATTCAACTGCAGTGAATGAGAAACTGATACAAATCTTTTTATGTCTTTTATAGTGCCATACAGCTACCTTATCTTTTGTAGAGGTTAGAGATACTGAACCCGGTTGCAGTTTTCTGCGTCTGCCAGATCTGCCATTTCTTCCTAGTGTGCTTCTTATCTTTTGTATTTTAAAAAAAAAATCTCAGCTTCCAAGCCACAGAAAGGCTAGGAGCTCCCATCTTCAAACAGAATGGTTGTAGCTCTTGGCCACCAGGGAAGCAGCTGGCAGGTTGACAGATTTGGAGTTTGAGAGATGCTTTGTTCCATCTCAGCTCTGATTCAGCTTGATAATTTCTGACAGCAGTCCCCAATTGACATGACAGCTGGAGCCAGTATGAGATTAAACATTAGACAGAAGGGAGTATGTGAGAGTTATTTAGTGCCTCAGCTGGGAAAGCTGAGTCCTGCATCTGGTAATGGGAGAAGATAACTTAAGATATCCTTGGATGGGAAGCTGAAATATCTGGGAGTGTTTCAGGAAGGCTCTGTGGTGCAGTAAGTAAGCAAACATAAGCCTGACAGTAAATTATGTGGTAAAGACTCTAATTTTTGTGGTTTGTTTTGGTTTTTTGTTTGGTTTTTTTTGCTTGTGTTTTCTTCTTGTATCTTTATTTTTGCATACAAAACTCATCTGCAGTATTTATTATTGAAAAACTAACAGTTCTCCTGCTGACGAACAGCTGAAAGGTTCGATGAAACCTGGCTGTAGTATCAAGCAAAAATTCTTGGTGTTTTTCATAAGCTTTTTTTTTTTCTGGGGAAAAAAGGTGCTTTCCATAATCTTTATTAATTTCTGAGCTGCTACACTGAGCAACTACAAAGTTACTTTACAAGAAGCACAGCTGGAGTTTAATCTGATTTTTGTCTTTGAGGTATTTGTTGAAATACTGTGGAGTTGCTAAAGAATCTTCTATTAGAGCACTGCACAAATATTAGTTGAACTCAGCACTAAAGAGCTTACAGACTCTCTTGGGAAGGCATCAAATTAATAAAACTGAAGTGCCAACAGTAAACTCAAATCATAAAATGCTAAGAAAAGACAGAATTTATTTACACAATGTGATATTGCAGAAGCTTAAGCTTAGTCTCTTCTAGCCTATAATTCATGGATTAGTACACTTTTATCTAAAAGGGCAAAAGCATTTAACTGATTTATGTTCAGCTTCTGATCTGATTTACCATTGAATGCTTAGAGCTTTTAATCTTGAAAGTATTTTATTAACTTTTATTCTAATGGGGAAGAATTAGAAGTACTTAGAAAATAGGGTAAATTCTGTCACTGGTCATAGAATATGTGTGTCATTTAATAGTAACAGCAGTACTTTTTTTACAGGATTCTATTTTGGACATTAAAGTACCTATATTCAAAGGACCTGGAGAACTGCCTGAAATCAGGTCTTACATGGAAGAATTCCCATTCCCATTCTACATGATCCTTAGAGATGTGAATGCGCTCCCAGAAACTCTGAGTGATGCCCTCAGACAGTGGTTTGAACTGGTGACTGCCTCCGACACTCTTTAGGCTTTGTAGACAAGGTCAGGACCCGACTGCTGCTGCTGAACTGCTGAAATACAAGAAACTGCAATTCATGGGAGGGGTCGTAAAACTCTTCCCAACTGGGATTATCCTGAGGGAGCTGCCCTGGGGCAGAGACTGTGTAAGAACAGAATGGTTTGGGTGCATCCTCCCAGTGGGTCAGAGGACAATTATGCAATGGTGAGGCTATCTCCTGCCATTCCCACAAGTAGCATAAAACTTGTCTCAGCTTCTCTTGTAATAACTTATTACCTTTTTAAAAAAAAAAAACAAAATTTTAATATTAAGAGAGGTAATATTATTCCTGCCGCTCCCTCCCTGCTAAGTAAAACCAGTCTTGTTCCTAGGAAGGCATTTCTGCATTAGAAATTGGGGTGTCTTGCAAATAAAGCCTTCTTCAGTATCACCCATGTGGAGATGCCTCTGGGAAGGAAAGAGTGGGGAGCAGGAGAGGCAGATGGTTTGAATCAACAAAAAAAAAAGACAAGTACTCGACCACTTGAAACTATACTGCGGTTTTAATATGACCTTTTTAATTATTGCTGATTTTTGCCTGACGATAGCAGCAGGGCTTTTTCTGAATCTTGCCATATGCTGATCCCTGCCTTACCACTTTACACTGTGAAGTTTGCCCCGCTCCGAGGCAGGCGTTGGGGATGTTTCATAAATCCGGTATCTTGGAGCACGGACGTGATTTTTTCATTGCAAAAGCTATGCATCTTGTATCGTCTGTACTAATAAAGAGAGGTACCGCTCTTTGTAATTACAACGTCTGCGCCTTGAGTTGATCAAAGGTTCACTAGAGCGACCGACCGTACCCCTGCCGTGACTGCTGGGACGAGGCAGCAAATGGCGGCCGTGGCCCCGCCCGCGCGGGGCGGGCTGGGCGGCCCCGTGGTGGGGCAGGGCCAGGGGAAGGGGAAGGGGCGGAGCCGCGCCATGGCCGCCGGGCGCCTCCCTCCGGGCGCGCTCACTCTCAAGCAGGTACGGGCGGGCTGGGGGGCTCGGGCGGGCAGTACCCTGTAGAAACGACGGGGAGCTCGGCGGTTGTTTAAATATCCCTCGAAGCAAAGCGCCGAGGGTGCAGCTCGCAGCACTGTCCTGAGGCAGCGGGCAGACTTGCCTCTCTCCTTGCCAGTTCCTGAGGCGGCAGCAGGTCCTTCAGCTGTACCGCAAGATCTTGCGGGCTATCCGGGAGGTCCCTGCTGAGCAGGATCGCCGCTACTTAAAGGACTGGGCCAGGGAGGAATTCAAGAGAAATAAGGATGCTACAGAAGAGGTGAGGATGGGGAATCCGCAACTCCGATCGCCTGCCCTCGGGGATGGTCACTGCACTGTCCTGTCTTGTGTCGTGGGGGTTTGTTCTGTAGGTGTCGCTTCCAGGCTGGTGAGAAGTCTCCTGCTACTATTTCCTCATTTATGCGAAGAAATAATCCAGCATCTCTAAATATTATCCCCCCCTCTTAGCTGTAGTAATGTTTCTCAAATTTCCGGAGAATAATCTGGAATTAAAAACCTAGAAAACAAATACTCTGCTTACTCAAACCACAGATCAGGAAAACCGTATTGAATAATATGGTAGCTATCATAAACTTAGCAATGGTTAAGCTTTTTATAGCTTTTTTTTTTTTAGCTTTAATTTTACTTATATTCAAGCAGAATACAGTCAAATTGGATGGTTTGGGATGTGAAGCAAATACGAAATGCAGAAACCTTCACATTTCTTGTACATCTCCTGTTCTCTGCTTCCTGGTATGTTCCCTTTTCTAGCCAGTGCCCAAGGAATTGGTGGCTGAATTATGCGGACAAAGGCTCAGTCCTTAGATAATGTTGAGAGAAACCCACACCTGCTCTGTAAAACCCATCTCCATAATGGTCGTGTATGGTTCTCACTACTGGCTTGCAAAGGCAGTACACACACAAGCGTAAAGAAAACATTATAAGGAGTTTGAATCCTGTTAAAAACTGAGTTTCAAAGCAAAGCCACAACCAAGTACATTGTTAAGGAACTGGAGAAAATTATCCATTTATTTACCCGGTTTTAACCATCTCAGAGACAGCAGTGTTAGGTCACACAAAGAAGTAAATGACAGTAGTGCCAGTAAGAATTGTATGTATTTTAATGCACTAAAAGTTTGTATGCTTGTGGAAAACCCGTGCTGTGTATGGATGTGCCGTTCACTAGATTCCATTCTGTTTTACAGGATGCAATCAGGATGATGATTACTCAAGGCAACATGCAACTTCAGGAACTTCAGAGAACACTTAAGCTGGCAAAATCCTGATCTTCATTTTGTTGGCAGTTGGATTTTTATCTATTGCAAACAGGCACAGTGTTTGTTCCAGAATGTGGTTATAATGGCAGCCTTCGCTGGCAACCTGGTAATGTTTGAAAGAGGAATTTACCACTGGGGGGTTTTGTCTTTTCCCCTTCCCCATACATTTCTCAGTTTGGCTACCCTCAGAAGTGGAAATCACTTGGACACAGAGGACATCAAAGAACATTAAAGTATGGATGATGTAGCATGTGCTGCAGGAAAGGCAGAAAGCACCAAAAACTACAATAGCTGTGTTAATGCCAGTGCAATGGAAAATAAATATATGCCAGATTATTTTGTCTGCTTTTTACTGTGGTAGCTGTAATTGGTAATATTTACAATGACACCTCTTCATGTACTGTGCCAAGAATTTTCACCAAAATTTGTGATTAAAAAAGAATTTGGGATAAATAAATTGGCCCAGAACAAAGAAACATTAAAAAAACGTTTTGTGTGTAGGTGTTGATTTTCAATAGTAGCTAAATAAAAAGGAGAGGTCTTTATGAAAATGGGAGATTTTAGCCCCAGAGATGTTTATTACTGAGTACCTTCAAATTAGTATTTAAAAGTCAATATATAAAGAAGAGTTACAGGTAGAAAATACTAACTGCAGAAGTTGTGGTTGGTTTATTCAAATGTTACATTACTTCACTTCTAATTGTTCGCTTGCAACTGTTCTCACTTTCCTTGAGCTGCGGTGTATCTTTTTTTTTCCCACGTAATTTAAAAATGCCCGGATGAGCTGGGGATTTTTTTTTTTTTATTTTTTTTTTTTTTTTCTCCACATAACTAGACAGGCACCACTAGATTGATGCCTGACTCTTTTAGGTTGTGATTCCAAGACATGCAGGAACATTTCCCTCTCCCACCTGCTAGTGTAGTTCCCTTAGGGAACACCCCTGCTTTTCAAGGTGGTTTTCTGCAGAGTTGCTGAGCTGCACAAACTGACGGCAAATAGGTAAACAGGTATCACCAGAGAAGGAACAGGGCAGAATTCCAGGCTACAGGAGGAACGACCCCAGTTGGGAGCAGGACCTATGGTTCAGATCTGTATAGACTGAAGCCTCTGAGCTTCAGTCAGTGAAAAATACATATCTAAAAATGCTTCATGAAAAATGTACATTTTATTAAAATTTTCTGGTAGAACAGACTGACAGAACATTTTTGTGTTGGAGATTTATTTTTCACATTAAGAGAAAGTGCTGCTTAGAAAGGTATTTTGACTGAACAGCCATAACCAATGTTGGCTGTTACCACAGTACCCTTCCCTTCCCCTTCAGCCAGTGCTTGGATTTTTGTTCTTTAATGAGGAGGCTTTACCCTCCTGCCTCACCATGGTGCTTTCCTTTCAGGTCCCAGAGCCTGCATTACTCCTTTGACTCTCAGTTTGTATGTTTCCAGGTTGTGGGCACATAATCCAGAGCTAGGATTGACAGGCAGGGCCCTGGGCACATGCTGACGTCTTGAGTGCTGCTGCCCTTCACTGCTCTGTGGGCTTGCCAAGATAAAGTTGCCAGCCAGAAGCCTTAAAGAGTCCAAGTACACAGCCTACGACGTTAAGTAAAGTTACCCAAAGAGAAAGTAGGTAGATCACACCTGTTTATTAAAGTCCTTCACAGTTTTGAAGAAGGGAGAAGTATAGAAAGGAATTAGCAGAAAATTCTTCTCTTTCTTTTACCGTACACTCATTGGCTTCAGAGAACCTCTAAAATCAGTAACCTGCAGCCTGGTTACTGCCTTAGATTACTTGGTAATTACTTGGATTTACTTAAATTACATGGACCTATGAGTGTGGTCCAGTATGGGAAGTAGAGCTAAAGCCCCAGCCTCTCCCCTGAGCTTGGGCAAGCTCAGGAACGTGTGTGTGATCTGTGCACAACTCAGCCCTGTGCCTGCAACTTCTGAAAGTGGCACCTGCACCAGCCAACAGTGCACTCAGTCCCTGCAACCTCCCTTGGCACAGATGGCAGACTCCATTTCTGTGTTTTATAACCACAAACAAAAAGCTTAGAAGCTGAAGTCTTCTTCAGCAATATTCTGCTTCCCCTTCCGAGTCAAGTGAGGGGACTGTGTCAGTTTTCTGTGGCTAGAAATCGTTACACCACACATTTCTGAGCAACACTTACTTTAATTGCTTGGCAAAACATTAACTTCATCCAGGTGATACAAAACTTCAATAGCATGCTTCTGCATTCCTACTGTAGCTTAAACAAAACTGTAAACATACCAAAGTGTCTATATTAGACTACAGAAGTCAGAGCAAGAAAACTAGTATTTCCATAGCTGCAGACACACTTCTCTTGTCGTGACAGTGCTTTATAGGAACTTTAAAAATAGTGTTATATGACTTTGTTTTATATATCTGCTAAGAAGACAAAAGCTTAATTACTAATTAGTGAATGGAGTTTTTCAACACTGTAAAGAATTTTGTATTGATTTTAGAGCTCCTTAGTACAGGACAAAAAGTATTTTTCTCCTTGGCATAACAGTACCATCCTGTGTTGGAACTGATTTTGAACAGTTGTTCTATCATGATCTGGTAAGTAAACCTACTTTTCTAGCAGAATCTGATGGGGCCTTCTCAGATGTGTAAGGAAGAATCCCTAAAGGGGTGCAGATGCAATAGTTACAATGCCTTGAGATTATTTGGAGTCTGTCAGCATGGACAGCATTGGTCAATGAAAGTTCTGATTTTAAAACAAAACACATTGATAAAACTTTTTAAATGTTGAGTACTGTTTTGTGGGACTGTTTGTCCTAAAACCTGTAGACTCACCAGGGCCTGGTCTCCTTTTTGGAGACAGAAGGGAAAAAAAAACCCAGAGGAGGAATCATTCAGAGGAACAAAGGTAGACAGTCTGGACAAGGTGCCTGGGAAAAAATCCTGACTGCAGAACAAGAAACATTTGAATACAAGGAGCCAAGCTTTCACTTCCTTAGACAAAGGACTTTTTCAAGCTTCTCCAATAGTAGACAATTCAGCCATTTCCTGCTTGAAGGAAAAAAGATTTATATAAACATTCAACCTAACAAATAGACCACAGTTACATAAATTACTTGCCATCCATGCCCTAAACAGAAGTTCTCAGTCAGATTACTGGAGTACAGCCCAAAAATAGTCTAACCACAAGGAGCTCTGCAAGAAGGACACCATTAAAAAAACAAATCAGATTTAGCACTGGTTTTAATAATGGAAAACCAAGAGAAAAGCAAAGTGGTAGCTGAAGCCTCTGAACCTGATGGAATGAGTTGCCTTTGCATCTCCCTCTATGGTTGCCTGCCCTCTCCCAGCTAGAAGCCTGCATCTGTCACCTGCCTGGGCTTGTAACTGGAGTGAGTTCTTTAGCTTCTCTCCACTGACTAAAGAGAGGCCCTGGGAGTATCTAAAATAGGATCAATAGCCCTTCATCACTAAGTAATTCTGTCAAAAGCTTTCAAATTTCCTGAATTTATTTCAGTACTGGTATCACAACATGTTTACATGTGACATGTACTGTATGCACAACATGTGGCATACAGTAGAACCCTCTAGTCTGTGTCCTGTGTGGAAGTAAGGGAATTCCCTTTTCAGAAAGCAGTTTTGGTTACTAATGCAGTTTGGCTTCAAGCAGCATCTGGAAACTGAGAGTGCAATATTGAAGGACTCTTGGAAATAACAAAGAAAGGATCTGATCTGCAGCATCTCTTTGTTATCAATATAGTTTGCATATGAACTCTCCTCAGTTATGGAGTTTCCACAGTTGTTTCTACTCCTGAAATAGAGTGTTGTGTTTGGATGTAACAGGCACTACATATATCTATCAATATTCCAAATTCCCATATAGAAGGCTCCAAAATGAGTCCTGTTGCTTGATTACCTGCCTGGCAGGTGCTAGCTCTCTTTCTGCACCTTAGTCCTTAATTTGCTCAGCTCCTCTTCTAAGCATTTGATGTGCTCCTTGAGCGCAGCTTTGTCTTGCTGCGCTCTCTGGTTTGCTTGGCACCGGGCTTCTTCTATCTTGCGCTCGTACCACTTCTCCATCTGTGTGGAAACGGCCTCGAAGAAGTACTGGGTTATCTCCAGGGCCTGGGAGGTGTCTCTGAGCGGAGGGGCAGGCGGGGCTGAGGGCTGCTGCTCCTGGCCCTGCTGTGCCCCGGTATGGTGCAGAGCTTTGTGCCTCGACTGCCCACTTTTGCTGGACTTTTTCGTCTGAGTTCCTTTGTCAATGAAGTAGCCACTCTGTGGTTCACTCTTCGCAGGTTCAGTCACTGGCTGCAAAGCAGCTTGAACTTTAACGTGTCTTAATTTGGAGCCTGAAAGCTCGGAGGAGGGCAGGTCCTGCTGGAACCTGTGGAACGTGTTGGCACTCACAGCTTTGTCCTTTGGCCTGACATCTTGAGCAGGGGCAGAAGAAGAAACTGGTCCACCAGTCACTACCTGCTGCTCTGTACCTATAGAATAAATAATAGACAATATATTAAGAAAGCTCTAGGCATGTATTTTAGCACTCACAAGACCTCGTTGTTTGATGAATGATAGGGTTTTGTGTGTACAGACTTATATTAGTTTATCACATCTTCACAGTCAGGTGATGTAATAGAAAGTCATTAAAGGAGAAAAGCTGTCCCAGGCAGAGAGGTGTTGCATTGCAGCTGTGGGGCTACAGAGGGATAACAGGCAAAAGACATAAATATTAGCCAAAAATTCTTTACTGTGAGGCACTGGCACAGGTTACCCTGAGAAGTTGTGGTTGCCCCATCCTCAGAATGCCAGGATGGATGTGGCTCTGAGCAACCTGGTACAATGGAAAATGTCCCTACCCATGGCAGGGGGGTTGGAACGAGATGATCTTTAGGGTCCCTTCCAATCCAAACCATTCTGTGATTCTGTGACTTTGTCAGAAGGAGATGTAACAAGTGTCAGTCTAGATTTCCGAAGTATATTATGTCTGCTGATATTTATGAACTCCCTGCTTCTACAGAACTTGAAGTTCCAGTAATTTTGGAAAGGTCACACATTTCTATGCTTTTGAACTGTTCCAATGCAGAATAGCTCACACTCAAGCATAAGATCTCTTATATGCCTTTCTATTTGATGGGGCATCCACACTTTGCATAGTGTTTAGGGGATATATGCATTGCATTTTACAGAAGCCAGGGCTCAGATAGCATTCTACTTGGCTGTAGACACCTGGTTGTTCTGCACATTTCTTTTTTTTCTCCCTCAAAAGCTTCCAGGGCCAAGAGTTATTCAAAGCACCAAAGGACTTTTGCTTCAAAGACATCATGCAAGCATCAGGAACAGTCAGTGGAATTCTACCCAGCCACCTCTTAAAATATTCCCAGTGGCTGCCTTGAAGTGTATTTAAATCCCAAGACATTAGGCATATGGAGGGGGGGGAAGCATACCACCAGAATTATGTAGTATTAATAATACAAGTACCCCTCAGTTAATGAGCTTGCCGTTGAATGGATATGACAGCTAAGTACCTGCCGTGGTTGTACCCAATGCTCCATCTTGTTTAACACAAAAGTGTTGCCCAAAGCTTTGTTCTGGCATCTGGACTCTGCTCCTTCCCCCATCTTCCAAGAGGCTATTTGGAAGTGTGATATAGGAATGCTGGTGGGAGCCCTCTGACTGCAGCACAGGCTGGTTGGCTTTACAGTCCTTGGCACTGTGGGGGTTGTTGTCAGTATCCAGGGTCTCAGTGAGAGACTCACAAGTGGACAAAGTTGATTTTGGTCTTGATGACCTGGAATCTCCAGAAAGCTTGAGCTCCAGATTCTGAATCTTCAACAAGCACCAGGTCTTCAGCTCATCAACCAAGGAAATCTATCAGAAAGAGATGGTAAATTACATGATCCTATGATGAGATCCTATGGTTCCTGAGCTGCTGAGGACATGTGGCAGGGACAAAGACAAGCAAGCTGGGTATCTGTGGGCTTAGACTCCCTGTTCAGATATGCATGCTGCCACTGGGAATATTTAAAGGACTGCAGATCAAAAAAGGTGGAGAACTATGCACTAGCTTATGAAAGGCACTCTCTTTAGTCCAAGCTACCACCTCTTAGATATGAATATGCTACTTCCAGTGCAACTCTGAGTCCTCTGCCAGGGACAACTTGTTTAATCATACAGTCAATGGTACTTTCTAAGTGCAAGGAACACCACACAGTCATTTTTTAAGAGCAAAATTCAAAATTAGACACTTCTGGGGGACAGCTTTATACAACTACCAACCTCTGTTTCTCTGTTCATTCAGTGATAAAGGTGAGTCCCCCTAAATGATAGATCAGTAACAGCTTTCAGATTACACAGACGCTTTAACAAGTGTCAGCTGCAGATTCATTTAAATAATTTAAAATAAGAGTAGCTCTTTTCACCCTGTTGTTCATATGACATCATGAATTTAGGTCAGGCCCTCCTAGGCACAAGGATATTTCGTCAGTGTGTTTGGTAAAGCCCAATTCTGTTTTTTCAGATGTTTCAATTAGACCTAGCTGAGCAGGAACAGCTGACATCACTTAATTCAGTTCACTGATGTATCACTCCAGCATCTTGTGTCTTAAATGGACATTACAAGGTGATGGAGCAAAAGCCTAGGTGTTCAGAAGCCAATAGAACACTTACATCTTTTATGAAATAAAAACTAAAGCTGCCTTAGTTTGGTAAGTACTTTTCTTTGGAGAAGAGTGTTTGGTGGATGTTAGATCCAAGCATCTTGATCAGTAGCTATGTAAGCATTACTACAGCTGTCAGTCTTCTTACATGGATTTGGAATGGTCTTAAAAACACTCAAGACATTTTCCTAGCACAACGTGTACTTCTCAATTCTTGGAAGAATACCAACAATGAGAAAACAAACTGTATTTTAAATTCACCTGTGTGAGTGGAGAAACACAAATTTCTCAGCAGGTTTTAAATGGTGAGTTTTTGCAGAAGCTGGAAGGGCAAGAGCTGGGTCTCTGTGGGAGCAGTTGTTCTTGTACTGCTGGTTGAACAAGCATACAAGAAAGGACTTTCCTACTGGCAGTAATACACAGCTTAGAGATGGTGCCGTGTTGCTGACATCAGAAGAAAGAACTTCAGCCTTTTAATACATGAGGGCTAAAAACCTCAGATAGAGAAGAAGGGAGAGATTTTCCCAGGGCCCACAGTCAAATGGATGAGAAGGAAAATAAACAATATAGATCTTAGCTTTTTTACTATTTGGATATGTTCCTGCGTATGTCCTCTAATGAAGCAAAAGCTGAAAGCACAGCTGTGAAAAACCTAGTGCTGGAAATTTTCGCAAATCACTATGTTAGAAAAATGGTATTTTGTTGCAAATCCCACACTACAGACACACCAAATTAAATTACAGCAGTGGGACTGGATTTCACATTCCTCATTTATAATGCAAAAACTTCATAAATTTGGTTTAGTGACTAAGATGGTGGGTAGGAATAATTTGGTCTTTGAAGCTCTTTTACCTGTTTGAACAGGTGTGACACATCTCTGATATTTTCTGCCTGCCGGAAGGGAACTTCTGAGCTGACCTGCCAGGGGATGTAGAGGGAGTAAGAAGGAGTAGCTGTTTCAAGCCCTACCTGCCTCTTCTCCCCCTCACTCTTTTCCAGCTCCGTGTGCTGCTGCAGGCGGTGAAGGCACTCTGTCCTCTCTGCCGACAGTCGCTCGGCCATGAGCTTGTCCAAAACTCGGAGCTGTGGGGAAAAACAATGTTCAGCTGAGATCATCATGTTAGAAACAAAACTCCCATCTGTGAGCCCCGTAAATCAAAGTACAGTCTGTCTTTCAGTCTTCATTTCTAGGAATGCTGCCAACTACAATCAGATGTAGCTTGCAAAGAGGCTCAATCACAAAACTACCAGTGAATAACTATTAAATTAAAAATAAAAAGTAATTTAGAGGATCTCAAATCTCAATGCATACATAATTCTGCAAGAGGGATTTTGACAATTATGAACTGACCAGTCATAGGATTGCCTTCTTTCCCTCTTAATGGCTCAATCCCTTAAGATTCGTTGTCTAAAGAAGCACCAGAAGCCACTCAAGACCCTAGTTTGCAACATCAGTTCCCTGTGGAATGTCAGTTCCCTGGACTTCAGTATTAGAGTTCAGGTTTGCTTTTATAATACAAGAAGAAAAATATTAATCATTACAATGAAAATATTAATTAAGTTTAGGACGTGTTTCTAAATCATATAGGCAAGCAGAACTTCAGGTCATGTTCTTACTTGATGTTGAGTTTTGCTTTCCATCTGGCCCAGCTTAACATTCATTTTATCTTGTACTGTCCCAAGCTCAGCTTTTATCTCTTCCACTGTTGCCTCCAGCTGATTCTCCAGTTTATTTATCAGGGGCTCACAACGACATCCATTTATGGGTGCCTGAAAGAGCGATGATACATTTACTTGCTACACCCCACCACCCTCTTACCACACTTGGAATATTATCACAGCCTCCTTCATGGGTTCTTCTATCTCATGCACTATATCTCACCCTCCTGACAGTATCTTACAGCAGCTCAGCAAATGGGCTGTTAGTTGAAAAAGCACAGCCTGCACAAGGATTGATCTGATGTGTGTGGACACACCCTAACACAGCAGTGCTGTTTTCACTGGGGCTACAAGCAGCACTGAGCTCAGACCCTGTGTGCTGGCTGAGGGAATACATCACAGGCCTATACCCCATGTCTCAATGCTGTAATTCTCAATTGTGGAAAAAAAAAAAACAAACAGATTTTGTGGATGCATGTGGGTTGTGTGCATTTGCTTTTTAACCTAACACCAATCATGTGCTCTGTCCTTTTTCAGTACTGAATGCAAGGCCTGGCTGCTTCTGTTTGCCCTCATCCTCCTGGCATTCAGCTGTCCCTTGCCTCTGGGCACTCCTCTCCCTGCCTTTGACACATGTGACACCATCCCATGGTCCCTCTGCAAGAGCAGCTGCACTGACCACGTTTAAATCTCTCAGGAAGGTGGTCACAAAAGGCTCTCTTAAGCGGGAACAGCTAAACCTCATCAGCTTCCTCTGCAGCCCAAAGGCAGAAACTGGCTCCTTCAGGGGCTGTGCCAGTAGCCCAAAGCAGCTGCCCTGAATCTGTCTGCAGAGGAGCCTCCCTCTCTTCTTTAGCCCCACAGCAGTGTTTCATAAATTGGGGTTATTCCCTTGGCAGGGAAAGGTGGGTGGTTTGCTGAGTACCTAAGAAAGCTTCAGAAGTACACACACTTCAGAAATTATGTTTGCTATTCATGGCCTCAGGGCATCAAAGAAGACAGACAAGCAAAAAAGAAAAGCAGAGAGGAGTGTCATGTATTTTAGGAAATACTGTATGGGAGTCTAGCTCTATTAAGCTAATCTTTGTGAATAGATGAGATTTGTATACAAGTCCTGCTTTCTGCACCTCTCTGTTCCCCAAGTCCTCCTGCATCTCTCTGCTCCTTTACCCCTTCAATATATGAAAGGTTCCCCCCCCAGCCTTCCTGATGACTGCTGTAGGATAATTCCATAGTGCCCCTATCTAGAAATTTCTAAAACATTACATGGAGAGGTTGGAAAGCTGTAAACAATCAGTAAAACCTTTGAAGTCTGACTTGAATGGTTTTCAGAATCTGCTGAAATTCTGAAATACGGGAAGGGACTGACAAGAGCTGATGGATGGATGCGGGAAGCTATGGAAATGAAAGGATAGACCTTCCAGGAGTACAGGAGGGCCATATTAAGAAAACAACAATACAGATGTCTGCAGTGTCTACAGGATAATTTACTGACTGTTTTTATGCTTTCTTATAAATGTCTACTGGTAATTAATTGTGCAATAAAGCGACTAAAATATTATTCTCCAAACTGGAATAAATGCACATGGCCTGGTAGCTCCAGGTTTATTTGTTTACCAGTTTCTACAAAAATCCTGCCCCCAGTAAACATAGAATACCCAGAGACATGCTGCAAAACCCAGAAAGAATTGGAACAAAATCTATTGAGCTTACTCAACCTCTTGGTTTAGGTAGTAAGCTTTTAGTGCTCACACACTGCTTTTCCTTGGAAAATTTCTTTGCATCTCCTGTCAGAATTCCTAATGTTTCAAAGTATATAATGGAAGTTCTCATGTCATTTCCAATCACTGTTCATCCTTATGTTTGCAGATCAAGACTACTTAAGTATGTCTTCTTTAACAGGCACAAAAACAGCTTATTGCTTGCCAGACTTCAGGCCAAAATGCAGCTGAAGCCCAAGCAAGGAAAACCAATCCCAAGTCATGATTTCATGCCCCTGAGACTGCAGTTAGCAGAGCATATTTTCTACCGGTTACTTGTGTCGCAGCTCCACAGGCTGCTCGCAGTGTCTCCCTCTGTGAGGGCTCACCTGCATCACCTTCCCGTCCTTTCCTCGGTAGAGCGTGTAGAGCTGGTAGGCTCGGACCTCGTGGGGAGGGGGTGGAGAGGAGCAGTGGTGTTTAGTTCTGCGCTTAGGCACGTTCTTCTGGGGCTGAGGGAGTGCCTGCTGATCAGCTGGGGAGATGGGGTCTGAGAGTGCTGAAACCTGCATAACATACACACAATGTTTCGCCTATATGAGCAACTTGGTAAGCTATTCCTGGTGGGAATGGGACAAATCCACTGTGACAATTACAGCAAAAATCATTTTTATTTAAGAGTATCTCTGCCCCAGGAGCATGGTGAGGCTGGTGTCACAACACACCAAAGGGACCCACACCACCTCTGAACAGCTATCCTCCCTTCGTCTCTGCTGTTTTAAATCTACCGGTACCTTTTCCTTTGGCTTTTTCTTTTTGCTCTTTTTCCCTTTGGGATCTGGTGAGGCTGACTGGGGTTTGTCCTTCAGATTGTTCTTCCTCTCTGGGGGCTGGTCGCTGCTTGGTGTGTCGTCAGCAGCTGAGACACTGCCCTGCTTGAAGCAAAGACAGGGAGTTCAGAGCAGTTGCAGAGATGGGGAAAAGGAGCCTCTTCTTTGATTGCCCAGCTTTAAGCTGCTCTGCACATGTGAGTGGGAAATGCTTTAGCAGCAGAGCATGACAGACTGCCTCAGGCAGCTGCTGGCGCCACGCACAAATGATGGCTCCAAACAGACTGAGTCCTCAACGGGTTTTCATGACAGTCCCTCCTCACAGCAGATCCAGCTGGTAATGCCAGGCTGTACCTTGCTCTGTACCACTTCATCCCGTGGCACTGACTGAGCCCTCCTTTCCTCCTTCAGTCTCTCTCTCTTCTTCCTCAGGCTTCTCCCACGGTTAAAACGCGAGACCTGAAGACAGACCACACTGTTACTCAGTGATGTCATGCTCTTTCCTACCACAGAAGACAAGTAATAGAGCAGACCTTTTCCTTGTCTGTCTGAAAGGCAACGGATAAAGGAGAGTGCACTGCCAGATGGACACTGATGAACCAAGCAACGTGGGTGTTTATGGCTGTGAAAACACACTAGCACTGAGCTCAGTCTGTTGGGGCACTCTGCTGTCCCCTAGAAAGCTGAGCACCTCCTCTGTTGTCCTTGGGCTGGTTCCCAAGCCAAGCCCTTTTCATGCAGAGGTGGCAAGGAGGAGGAGGAGAAGGATTGTGCCTGGTCTCATGTCCTTCTGCCCTCTGACCTGAAGAGCATTGCAGCATTTCACACACAGCTGCAAAGTATAAATAGGACATAAACATTCTGTCCCCATTGTAAAGCATCCTCCAGCGCAACCCACCCTTCTGGGGATGGGATATGCCTGAGGCAGGCAGCAGAGTGACACAACTCAGGAGCTGCTGGGTACAGGGCAACTTTCTAACTCCTGGGCCACTGCAGGGAACAAGTGCCTCTGACTGCTCCACCCTCTGCCAGTCAGGACACAGAATCCTCTGACAGCATTTCATGCTGAGGCTTAATCTGCACACCTTGCTTACCTTGGGGGCTGAAATGCTCTATGTCAATAGACATGAGCCCAGCCCACAATGCCAGCAGAACTGTAGAAACCTTTCACAGCAGAAGACAAGGAGCAGGGGATGCAGCCTCCCAGGATTAAGTGGCCTCAGCTCCATGTGTATGTGTGTGTTGGGGAGAGATGTGTAATGTACCTGTGATGCTTTAGTGAGCAGGAGTGCAACCTCGGGGTTATTGTGCTGTCTGGCAACCTCTAGAGGGGTCTGGCCTGCCTAAGAGAAAAAAGAAAACAGCATTTCCTTCAAAACACAGCTACTGGAAATATAGAATTTCTCTAACCAAGTTCAGTACATATTCTGAGCACAAGAGTAAAGTGACAAATTGCATTAATTTACCCAGATATAATTCAACACTTCACAACCAAATATTTTCTACCAAGCCTATGAGGAATGTTGAAGGGACTCTTCATTAATATAAAATACCAAAGAGACTCTGTGTCCTGCTTACATTGTTGACAACGGATGCATCAGCCCCTGCCTCCAGCAAGAGCTTCACCACCTTCTTGTGATTTAGAGCAGCAGCTACATGGAGAGCAGTATCCCCTGCCTGCAAGTCAGAAAGCAGAAAACAAACTTGTGACACTAGTCCTTGGGTCTCACCCTACAGAATTCATACCTTTCTAAAAGATGCTCAGAGATTAAAAAAAACTATACTTACTGATGCAACAACTAAGCTTAAATAAGGCCTGGTCAATAAAAAAATGACTGAGTGGGGAGAAAGATGACAGGAAGGGGCAAAGAGCTACTTCAGCCTGGGTTTGAGAAATGCAGCTGGGGCGCTGGTGATCTGATTTATCTAAACCAAGTGACACATGATGCATCTTGGAGACAGCCCAGCTCCACCTCCAGCAAATGGATACGACATCTGAGGGTAGAACAAGTTTTCCCACCACAATCTTCTCCTCTTTTTTTCCCCCAGGTTTGATTATTTGGTGTGCAGGTGGTCATGTATCACATTACTCAGAAATACTCAGGTAAGTACCAGCAGCGAGATGGTTGGCATTCTCTTCACAGGTTTCCTCAGGAAAAACTGATTTTGGATCAGAGCCAGGACGCAATCTGGGTCCAGCACTAACACACTGCCCTGCCCTTGTCCTGGTGCAGTGAGGTGAAGACAGCTGTGATCAGATTTGGGCACTGGTAACAGAGCCAGCAACTGTTCAAGTGAGACTGAACATGTATGTATAATGCCTTCCTGTCCCCCTGGTCTTGCATCTTGCCTTCATAGAATTAGATTTCCTCAGGACTAGTGTCTGTTGCTAACTTAAATGAGGTGTGCTCCTAAATCAAATAATTCTATGGGCAAATACGGAACAAATTCAGGTAGTGCTGGGGAATGAAGGAAAGGGATGTCTCTCTGGGCCAGGTTCACATCAGTTGATCTTAATATTCAGTAGCTCATTTTGCAAGTTAAAAAACTAATTTCCAAATAAAATTACACAGTAAATTTAACATGCTGAAACCCATTTTGCTTGCAGTAATATCTCATAGTGAAGAAAGAACATTAAATGTACAGTTCAGAAAACATCTTTATGATACTCCACTACACATGGAAGGTTTCCCAGGAACATGAGAAAATGTGGTTAAGCACCACATCATATGTTTATTTAGCAGATTTAACATGTTTTAATGTACTAATTTCATTCCCTTTTACCACCCAATTAGGCTATGCTATAGGTACAGCAATCAATTACTTCCCTATAAAACAATTATGGATGATTAATCCTACGCTGGACTAATCATTACTTTGAATTTAGAGCATGCTTTGTCTTCACTTTTATATCCTCTTAATTCCCCCTACTGCAAAATGCCATGAATAAAAGTATTCCAGAGGAATTCACATTTTAATGGCATCTAAATGTCAGTGAGTTGTGCTTCACAATGTCTCTGTAATGGCTATAAGACCATTAAATCACCTCATAAATAAGCAATGCTTTAAAGAAATAATGCAAATGCGATGGCAAAATCATAAACCACTGATATGCCATTACTTTAAGGCCATTCTTAAAAGCTCAGGCATTCGGTGGTACTGTGGAACACACAGAGTGAAGCAGGATTACTTGGGTAGGAATTCCTCTTCCCAACAACTGGCTGTATGAAAAGGGCACAGAGTCACAATGAGGTTCATGCACTGACCTGGTTCTTTTCATGGACAGAACAGAAAGCACTGAGCAGCACCCTAATGATGGGCAAGTGATTATAACGAGCAGCCACATGCAGACAGGTATCTCCTGCCTGAAAACAGAAACAAAGCTCTGAGCATGTAATCACAGTGAGAAAGCCTGTACTTGTCATGATGTTCAAGGATGAAATAATCCTATTAAATCAGAAAGAGCAGTAAACACCACACACTGCCACAGAACAGCAATGCTGTCTTCTCTGCAGTACAAAATCTGCTATTATGGGTGGGAAATTTTGGCAAGAGCTGGGGTCAGGCAAGGTGAGGGCATGAATTCTTTAACTACTGATAGGAAATACTGGAAAAATAAAATGCTATCTTACTGGCACTACAAACCCCGAGTTAGTTATATTTTCCCATTAAATCTGTTCTTCTGAATCACAAACCAATGCAATTTGGAATCTCAGCTTAGGGTAACACATAATGTAGAAAGCATGAGTGGCAGCCAGAGCAGCATTCCCATGAAGGGTGGCACTTGTGCAAAAACCCCACAGGTTTCCATTTCTCTGCCCGTTTTGTTATCAAGCAGGGCAAAAATATCTGGCTCCTTCTGTAGATTGTGTTTTTCTTTATCTATCATGCCAGAATCATTATAAAATAGGAGGAAAGCTGTCTGAAACGGAAACCTTGAATCTACCTCATTTGACAGACTGACACACAGTATATATGATTTGCAGATCTGAAGCCTTTCACCACTGTCTGTGCAACAGCAAAACCCCATTTGGCTCCTTCTATCCTTGCTCAAGAGATGGGTACAAGTAGTGCATCACTCAGTCCTACCAAAAGCATTCCTGTGCATGATGAATACAATGGTTGGGTAGCGAGGTTTTTTCAATATAATTTATAATAAAAATCATTGCTTAAAGCCTTTCTCAGTATTTCTACAGGTTAAAGCAATATGCCTAAAACAAAGTCACACAAAAATGAACGTGTTACTCCCAAAACTCACATTATTTTTGAGGTCTGCTCGAGATCCTCCAAGTAACAAAACACGAGTACTCTGGGAATGGCTATTCTGGCAAGCCAGGTGAAGAGGTGTGTTACCTGCCTTAGAGAAATATAGGAAAATATAAAAGCCATATTTAGAAATTGGACATAAGCATTAAAATATAAAACCTCACAGATCTTCACGCAAGAAGATCCACCCAAGGGTGGGAAACTGTTTTTTTCCCAAAGATGTGAGATGAATGAACCTGGAGACTGAAATTTCCACTTCATTCTGGCAGTGGCTTACCTGTCATATAACAAAGGCAGAAATAGGACAGTATAATGATATCTGCATTGATCAAATCTGTTTACTGGAAGAAAGAACTCTAGAAACTGTCTCATTCTTTAGTCTCAAACAGCAGTGTTAAATATTTAATTTAAAGAACTGTAGTTCTTGTGTTTCGGGTTTCTCCCATGCACAGACACAAAAAACCAAACTGCCATGGCACGGGATCTTTGATCCCAGCCATGAGTGCTGCAGGGCATCGAGCAGACCAGGGTCACAACTCCTGTCTCCTTAGGAATGTAACAGAAACCAGCCTGGAGTCTGGCTGGGTCTGTAGGTGCTCTCACTGGGCAGGATACAGATTTTAGGCTATCAAGAAGCTTTGATGTTCAGGAGGCACACCAGCCTCCAGCCAAGATGGGAACAGAAGGCAAAAAGCCACCCAAGCCCCAGAAAATCACATGCTATGGTTCCTCAAAGAAGAAAATGTGAAGAAATCAAAGAACTGTTGGCTTGTGTATTGTCTTTCTAACACGGTGAATGATTTTATTGGTCTGACAAGTTTTTCTGGCAGCATTTGGCTTTTGTTAGTCTGAAAACATTCAGGGCTTTTGGCTCTTGGGAGCTAGAAATTAAATCACCTCAGGTAAAAAGATTTACCAGGCTTACTACACTAACTGTTCACCTTGATTGTGTCCTTTGATTTGTCCCCCTTGCTTTCAAGACACAGGCCAAAGCTGCAGAGTTTGAATTACAAAAGCCAACTCTTAGATGTGGTCTTAGATCTTCACTTCCATATTACAGACCTGAATGTAGTCTCTAAGCTGTGGCAGACATGAAGATTTTTGTTTTCAGTTCAACTGTGTTTAAGTGTTAATTTTTTCCCTCACAGGTTTGTCTCTGAAAAGCCTCTGCAACGCCTTTATCATTTGCTGTTTGTCAGGTTGGCCCTGGTGGGAAGGCAGAGGTCCTGTGCAGCAGCTGAGGACCTCAGTTCTGGGAGAATCACGGTGCCAAGGGTCAGAGCTCACAGAGTGGCTCATCTGGCTCATCTCCAATGGGGTGACAAATCTCTCACCAGCTTCTGAGAGGGAGAGACAGTCCAAGCTGTACCAGTCTGGGAATCTTCACTGAAACGTACAGACTGATGGAGAATCTAAATATAAGGCTACAACTGATCTCACTGGATGCCCTATCACAGGAGAAAAGGTTTTATTAAGCTAAATTAAATGAAAATAAACTGCACCTCCAGGGTGACTGCTGTGCGGAAGGAATACAACTACCCAAAACGCAGTGTCAAATCCTTCCCATCTTCTGCTGCTTCACAGGTTTGGCAAATCTAGCAGCCCATATCTGTCCCATCCACCCAAAATCACACAATGCCCAGGTGTAAGTCAACAGACTGTGGGATGCTCCTGCACATGGCACTCAACCCTGGTTGACAGAAAAGCTGTCAGAATGATAATACCTTGTCATCAGTAACACAAAAAGCTGAGAGAACAGAAAAACCATTTTGGGATTAAGTAGACTTAAACTCTTCATTTTTCTTGAAAACAAAGGGGGTAAAAGCACGTGCAAGCATGCATGATTCCCACATTTTTCAGCAGATCCTAAGAATATATCTTGTCCGTTAAAAACCACCCAAAGAGTGAAATGCAAAGGGTAGGACGTCAAAAAGCACAGGAGCTGCTCAGGCAGTATTTAAGTTTGCCAGTCATATTTCAGCCATCAACCCTGCTGAGCTATTTTGTGCACATACTTTCCCAGAGAGGTTGCCTCCAGCTGACTTAAACTGGATTGTAAACTAAATCTTCTAATTCCCTGAGGCACCCAAGCATGCAGGATAACCAGACTTGCATCTTAAGCCCACACCTTTGTACAGAAGTGTATGTGTATACACAGACAAGTGTATTCAGGGATAGCAGCAAAATGGTTCACAAGACTTACAGTCAAGCATGGGAAGTTTGCTAAAATACCCTTGATACAAATCTATGGGGACATTACAGCAAAAGTAATTACAGTAAATAAAAATTGGTAGTTGAAATAATACAAAAGAAGGAATATACATAAAATAATATCAAAGATGATGTAATTGCAGACCACAAAGTCACCACAACTGTACAAACATATGCTTCTATAGTGCCTACATACATGTGCACGTACATGTACACTATGCCCAGGCAACGTGCCTTTTTATTCTAAATCCTAGACTTTGACCAGCTGTCTCTCTTCTTTCCCAGCACCTTTCAGTCGTTGTTTTAGAGACACATTTACCAAAAATGCTCAGAGATCCCCATAAGCAATCCCAAAGCCCTCTCCCAGTCACACAGGGCACAGTGCCAGCTGTGTGATCTGACCAACCCAGCAGCACAGCTGTCCAAACCCTGACTCTGCTCACTCCATGGGCTGCTACCCCCATTTCCTGGACTATCCCATTAACTTCTGAATTACTGAAGTGCCCCTCGGTTATAACAATTAGAGTGGAACTAAACCCCTTTACTTTGTTATTCTTTCCTCTACATGGCTCTCAAGGTATTATAAATACCAAAAGGAACATAATCCAGGTTCATTACAAGATTCTGGGAAGGGACTGTGGTAATATATTAGGAAGAGCTTAGTAACAAAAGGGGTTTTTTTTTGTTTGTTTCCCTCTGTGGCTTACATTCTTTTGGCTGTTTAATTTCTGGAAAAAAACAGATTTTCAATACCATTTTCTTATTAGTACAATTCATTTCCATTTTAAATCACCCCAATCACATTGAATCTCCTCAGTATAAATTAGAGCACCATGGAGATTTCCACAGGAATGGCAGTGTTCCTCAGCTGTAATTAATGTATCATTCAACGCATTATTGAGTTTCTCCTGCATCAGCTGTCAAAATATGAATTTCCTAATGCCTGCGGATGAACCATCCAGGCGTGATAAATGAAAAGAAAAAGAAGAAAAAAATCCCACTAAGAGCTGGTTCCCCACCTGCTGAGAAATGCCATGGCCAGAAATCTCCAGTTCTGAGAATCCGCCACCTTAGACCAGAACTGAAAGCTCCTCCTCCATGGGTCTCACCTTATTCTTGGCAAGAACATTGGCTCCTGCTTTAACAAGCACTTTGGCAGACTGACTGAATCCATGCCAACAAGCTTCATGAAGAGCAGTGTTCCCATCCTGAAGAGCACACACACAAGAGGAGAATGTTAGGGGCTGTATAACCAACCTACTCCCTTAAAAATATTTTCATTTCCTACTAGTTTATTTTCTATTTTATTTTTAGAAGAGGGTAAAAATACTGTTATTTGTCTGGAACTTGAAATTATTTATATTTACTCCTAAATTAAACTCACAGCCTGGGATTATCAAGTTTCTGGGATAATCATGGGAACTGTGCAGTCTTTTGTATAGTGCGTAGTATGGTTGTACAGTCCTTTAATCCATCCCTTAATGAGCTGAGAACAGACTCTCAAACCAAAAACTATCAGCTTAATATAAAAGCATAACTAAATCAGTAATTTGTATTAAAGAGATGGTACAGCTTTTTTTAAGTGTAATTGTTCCAATTACTCTCGAAGCATCAGACACTTATTAAGGAGTATAAACTGTAACTTTCTCTTTGAGACCTTAACATTACTGGCTGCCAAAGCTGCCATCCCACAGGGCTTTTGTTTTGTCTGTTACCTTGTCTTGTCTGTCCAAGGCACAGCCCTCTTGAATCAGAGTTGCTATTATATCGGTGTTCCCTACCACAGCAGCCCGGTGCAATGCTGTCTGGTCACCCTGCAAAAAGAAGAAAATTTGTAATTGGTACAATTCCCACCTCATTTTGACTTAATGCAAATGCAGGCAACACACACAGGGGCTGCATCTTCGACACACATACTGTTTAAATCCAAGCTGCCTTTAAAAACAGCCCCCCTAAACAACTACCATAAAAGTTTCCAAGATTAATGAAGTTATTGAAAGTATCAGAGCTACAAACCATTTACAGAAGTTTGCAAGTCATCACAATCCCATATACAGCGCTGAAGCATTCTAAAAACATGGCAGTATAAGAAGGCAATGAATTGGACACATTTGGCTCTACATATCTAATAGTCATCAGTGTCTGTGGGGAACTAAAGGGAATTACAGGCTGTCGTAATTCATCAAAATGATCCTCCAGGACTTAAACTAACTGGATAAGGCTCTCCTGCTCTGGCTCTGATTGTTCCATCAGCCCTGCTTAGGATAAGGAGCATGAGATGAGATTGGTCTCTTCAGCACCTCTGATGAATTTACCAATTAGTGCTAAGAGTGGAGGCGACTTTACGATGAGAACCACAACTACAGGACCATCCACTTGTTTCACTTGAGCAACTGAGTGATCTTAAGGTCCAAAGGACTTTCATTTCTCATTGACCTGCCATGTAGCAGCAACAAGCAAGTCTCCTACATCAGTTTATTTCCTTTAAGGCCCACCATTCCAAAAGAAATTATGCTGATGTGGTCATCTTGTCTGACTGCCCATCTATCTCCTCTCCAACAACTGCTGAACTCATTTGCTGAGCTAGAGAGCCTAAGTTAGTTTTCTGCAATCCTTCCAGAAACTGAAGACTAGGGAAACTTAAACCACTGTCTCTGCCCATCAGGGGTTATCTATATGTTTTTACGTACATGTTGGTGAGAACCTGATAAAAGAGAGGCAAGAGAAGGATTTATGAAGCAGTGTGTAGGGATGCAATACAGGGATCAATGGGAAAATGAGCTGCAGTAGCTCCACTGCTGCCACAACAACTGGTCTTGGCTTTCCATTGAAGTTGCTTTGAACCAGCAATGCCAAAGCACAGCCTGAGTCCAGGAACAGAGACAGGCTTCAAAGCTGCACACAGACTTTTTTGGGATGAATGAACAAATTGGAATCCAATCCATTTCTGCTTATCTACATAACGGTCACCACAAACACATGCAAGGCAGAGATATGCCATGTGTCCTAAAAAAGCTTGCAGGAAACCAAGTCCCAAACAGACACAAAATTTCTCTGCTAAAATTCTTTATCAGATAATAGCATATTGTATTAAATACTAAAATTAGAGGAATTTCTGTATTTTTTATTCTAGAGTGTCCAAGTCTTTAGACAACTGGCTTATTTGAACAATTTGTTCTCAAAGGCAATTAGCAGCTGATTTAAAAATTGCTCTTGGTGGGGTTCTTTTGTGCTAATGACACCAAAATAGTTATTAATCTATTAAAAAATTATCATTGCCAACCACAACCTTTCAGTAATCCCTACCAGCAAATCATTAAATTGGCTTATAATCATGAAGTTGATTTTTAAAAATTGTGTTGAAGGTGCTTTTTAAAAACCTGCTATCTATTTTTTTTGTTGGTTTCTAGAGGTTACATATTTTTACTTTTGGTCTTGCAACTGGAAATGTATTTTAAAAGATTTCAACAAAGACAGTAAAGCTTCCAGGAAGTGGGAACAAAATGTATTGGAAAATTGACAGCATGGCAAGTGCTCTGAACTTATGTATTTGTTCCAAATCCAAAGACAACCAAAATGTTATGGAAAATGTCCAAATTATACCATCTCACAAATGTCAAATAGTTACCAGTTACTATGACAACATGGAAATCTGCTCACCAACAAACTGAGGAAGAATTTTATATCTGATTTTTGATAATGGCACAGCTACTGTTACTGCAGTAATGAGTCATGTGGGACAATGCAAAAATCATTTTATCTGACTATCATTAAATGGAAAGTAATCTGCCAACCTACCCCTGCCAAGTGGTACTGATGCACCAGCAAACCTACAGAAGACATTATAAAACCAGACTAAAACAAAATGGCAAATGCCATTGCAGTGGATGGAATCTGAACAATGAATGGTTGGTTCCTACTGCTTTACAGTCAGGGAAATCACTGTGGAGAAGACAAATTTGGGGCAGGAATGGATTGTACAGGATTTGGTTTGTAAGTAATTATCTTCTTACTGGGACAGTTTAAATCAAGGCTGTTCCTGTCCCCATCACAGTAACTGCAGTGAGGTTAAAGACTATTCAGCTTTTGGGGCTTTGTTGATACGACAGCTACTTCTAACAGTATTTCATCTAAATTTTATACAAACAGATTTGTCTGTTTGGAATGTGGGGAGCACACCTCACTGCTGCAAGACCAGGTCCCCCTTGGTAATCCCAACCCGTGTGCTGGGGGGCCATGCACTGAGGTCGCAGAGCAGCACTGGGACAACTTCAGCCATGTCTAAGCTTTCTCCCAAAATACATTCTGGTCCCTGAAATGGAAGTAGGTGAAGGGACACAAGTCCTGCAAATGGCAGGCTCAGGTGCCTCCTGCCCAAGGTATGGGCTTTGCTTATGACATCTTCCCCACACAAGCATCCAAGAGTAAGGTCCAACCCACACCCTGACTGGACAAAATAGACACCTCATCCATGTAACAGGGAGTGTCAAAGCATGTCTCAAACCTTGTTTCACCAACTGAGGCACCTCCCAGTGAAGAGAGGGCATGTATCATTGTCCTGGTTAGGGTCTGTCCCTACCACCACCAGACCCCTCAGCCAGCAGGACAGGGCAGTAGCTGGTCCACTGTTCCCTTACACCTCAGCACAAGTATTAACCTTAAACTGCTAAAAGTGCTGTGGAAGCTGAACTACCAGGTTGTGATGGCTTCTGTGTGACAGCCACTGAGCAACCCAGCCATGGAGAGCACAGCAATCCTATAAATAACAATGCCTGCACCACTGCACTCTAACCTGCCTTCCCTCCCCATCATCAGTGGAGCAAATCCCTGCCTTGCTTTTCATGGAGTCCAAAACAGATTAGTTGTGTTTTTTTCACAGAATGAATTTTCAGGCAGTATAATCACTGACTTGTGTACCTTTTATTAATTGCTGAAATAAATGTCTCTGAAAGCACTCACTAGAATTCTGCCTTTAGCAAAGCATTAGGGGTCTGTTCCAGAGGCTCAGAGAGCAATTACACCGGTAAATGCGTATTAACTGTCCAGACTATTATGTTGGGCACTATTCATGATCCTGTTTCCAAGAGATTTATGCCTTAGGAACAGACTGCAGATCAGTAACAATGAAGAGAGACAACTCCAGTGCCATGTCACAGAAACATGACCTTGACAGAAACAACAATCTGCCCAAATGCAGATGTGGGCCCAAAGCCAAAAAGAGTTAAGTGAGGCTCAACAGAAGTAAAGCACTAAGGTCTACACTGGTGAATCTCAAACCCCTTCCTCAGACTCTGCCTAGCCTTGAAGACAGCTCAAACTCAGGGGATTCCACTCCAACATGTCCATGCCTTGGACACGTCAGCTTGCAAGACATGTACAGGGCACTGCATCATGGTGGCATGGCACACCCTGGCCCTGCACAGCCCTAATGCAGGCAGCTCCCCTCCTCTGTCTGGTCCCGTGAGTGCCCTTCTCACACACCTGATGGAAGAAGATCCACACATGTTGCAGGTACGGCCACCACCCTTCAAAACTAAGCCAGCAAAGGAAGTGGCCACTGGCTCTTCCACAGTAGCCCAGAGGTAGCGGTACTCACTCACTTTGTCTTGCCATGGCAGCACTGCGGTGTTGAAAGTTCCCCACTTTTAGGAAAAGATCTTGGTATTCATTGGGATAGTAAGAGGCTGACACTGGGAGACTGGGATAGAAATCTACATGCCCTTCTGCAGAGAATGCAGGACTGCACATCTGAGAGCTGTACCTGTAACAGGGCTCCTGCACAGCAGCAGGTACATTTCCAGAGGGGGGAACCATGCTCTTTACAGGGGGCTTAAACACCTGCTTTCAGGAGAGGCTTACAGGCTGGGAGTCCTGAAGAAAGGCTGACATCTAAATCTTGATTTTCCCCCATGGACTTTGGCATTACCCTTTCTTTAGCACTTCTCTGTTGGCATGGCTGTTGACATTTGCTCAGTGTCCTGGTGTTTGCAACTACCTCCCCGAGCTTCCTCATGTGCTGACTATCTTAAAACAGTGGATGCAACTACCGGGACTAGGCACTTGGAAATTGGGCAGGTATCTATTTACATCTGAAGTTCACCCCAAGAGAAAGGAAACAACACAAGTGACTTCCAAAACAGTCTCAGGCAGACTTTTGACAGCTTTCCTGGGTTACTGGAGTCTCTATTTTAGACTCTACGGACCCAAATTAATGAGATTGGGTTTACATTAGGTTGTAATACATGTTAATTTTTCCTTTCTCTGACCTAAAAAACCCCAATCTATAACCACATCTTTTCCTGCACATTCCTATTCTCCAGAGCATCCAACAGCTGTACAGTCCCCTTTAAAGCCCTTCTCCTACGTGAAGGGAGAAAAGTCTCCCACTTTGCCTCCTTACTTCTGTGTTTGCAGAAATCAACAGACTGTCTTGCCACAGGAGAATTGCACCAGAACCATAGAATGGTTTGGTTTGCAAGGGACCCTAAAGATCATTTGGTTCCAACTCCCTTCCCATGAGCAGAGACATCTTCTACTGGACCAGGTTGCCCGTCCAGCCAGGCCTTGCACACTTCAGTGATAAAGCATCCACAACTTTGACCAACCAAAAAATAAACAACCAAAACAACCAGAAAAAACTCATGGCTTCAATCTCTAACACAAAGTGCTGAACAGCACTTGTAAAGTCATATAATATAAAATCAAACCACTAAATTCACAGTAGAAGTATCAAAATATTCTAAAGTTAAAATATCACCAAGTGTTAAATACTTGCAGGAACATACAAGCATATGTGGATATCCTGAAGCAGCTGTACAGAAAGGGAACTGAATATGCTCTCAGGTTTCTCAGTGTCTCTGTGCTGCTCTCCTCTTTTGCTACAGAGAGGCAGTCATGATACACAGTTAAGAACAACTTCACTCTGCACAATAAATGATGATGCATTACCAGGAGAAATGATCAAGGCATGAAAAATCATCGTGAACAAAACAAATTACAGCTTAAACGAAATGGGACCACAGGAATAAGCCACTTTGCATATTTTCATTCAGCTAGAAATGATTATGAACCCTGGGCTATTGTTTCATTTGAAACTAATTTTCTGCTTCTTAAACTGGAGCTTCCAGAAAGGAAGGTTGGGGGCCTTTGGCCTTTGTTTTAAATCAGCTTGTTTTCCCGTTATATTTCCAAGGGTGCAGGCAGGGCAGGAGGCTGGATGCAGAGCATGGAGTGCCAAGCAGCCATGCAGCCATGCAGCCATGCAGCGCGGGGAGCTCGGCCACGCCGCAGCGCTGCACTGGGGGTCACAGCATGCACCGGGATGGGCGCAGTGCAGCGTGGAGGTACAAGAGCTCTAACCTCCTTCTCTCTTTCTGATCTTCTAGGTTCCTTCCTAGCCTTTCTCTTCTGGTTTCTCTTATTTTTTTCATCCTTGATTTCCTTCACCGGGACAATTTTCTCCTGGACTATTTCTGAGGTGTGTGCTGTGTGGACACTCATGGACCACTCAGAGATGGCACTGGGATCCCAGTAAGAGTTGTCAGCATTGGCAGGGAGAAGGAAGGAGTCAGCTCCTGGAGTGGCATATTCTACAGAGCTGGACTCCACCGGCTGAAATTCATAATAATCCCACTCCAGGCCACTGGAGGTCATTCTTCAACTAATTCTTAAGGCTCTTACCGTGCTTAGGGAATATATCTGTAGAACACGAAAGGGAGCATTTAAATCTCTCCACAACAATTAGCAGCTTTTAAGTTTCTGCTTATCATCTGGCAAATTAAAACTTAGTCTTGAATTTGATCAAAACTCAGAAATAAAGTGTTAGGTTTCTCTTGTTATTTTGAAAACTAAAATGTCGGTAATCTTTTGGATTTTTGTGTGCTATCACAACCATGCCATAGACCAAAATCAATAAAATAATTTGCTTTTCAATTAAATATAATACTCCCCACTCTCACAGGTGTTTTACTATCTGAACCTAAATCTCTATTCCTGAAAAACAGCAATGAAACATACAGATGTTACTCAACACTTGAGACTAAGATGCCTTCACTACCACATAAGCACACAGTAAAAGTGACTGAAGGCATAATCAATAGATTGCAACTCAAAGAGACTACAAACATATTCTGTGGGGCATAAACTGTAAAAATTAATTATACAAGGAGAAACCATAAGCAGAGAACCTTCTTTGAAGACCTATGTAAAAGGAAAGCAGAAATATTTTAGTTAATACCTATTGCAAGCAAAAATCTTCATTTGGAGTTTTAGACTTCCTCCTCCTATAAGAAAAATGCAAACATACTCTGAAATTCAGCAGCTCCTGAGGCTCTCCTCTATCCCAACCAAATTACTATGACTACTAAATACAGAGCTACATATCAAAATACATTTTAAAGAAACAGTATATATGAATCCAGTATGCATCTATTCTGCTCATATTAATCACCACATTTAGAAGCATTATCCAACTGTTGTGAACAAAGCCCCTGAGAAGCTCATAAGACAATACATCTTCTATGAGCTGAGTATTTCTACAAGTGTAAGACTCTTCACTGTACTGAAATGATGCTAAACACTGATCCACTGTTTTTCCATCATGGCTATCACATTTACATATAAACAGCGTAGACTTTATTCCAAGATTATTTAAAAAAACAGACTTATTCAAAAAACAGTTTCCACAGAAACTCAATTTGACCAAATTAGTGGAAGCTTTTGCTTTCTTAAAGCAGCAGTTTTCTTCTCTCAGCAAAACTGGCTGTATTTGTAGAGCATCTGCAATTTCGTCTTAAATACCTAATGAACTATTTCTGCTGGGAGAAGTCAAAAAGCATACCCAGGATAAATCTGAATAAACTGATTCTCCCATTGCACTTGCAAATCTACTCCATTTCACAGATGGGCACAGGGAAAGAATAAAGAGTGCATGAAGCAAATTTTCTTCCTGGAAAAACAAGTTTCCCTGCAGAAAGCTGGCCACATCAGTACCCCAGCCCCAAGCCTGACAGGCAGACTGCTCACATCTCACAGGGAATCAGCCACTCACACAGAGAAAGAAACCAGTTTTCCAGTTGCTATAGATTTTTAACTCTCTAGATGCAAACAAATGCCCAAAGGCATTTTTAAAAGGCACCTAGATATTTCCAGTGTCCTTCTACTAGTCATACAAGTGCCTCTACTAACACCTTTGGACCTCTATGGCCTTTGAAGACTCTCCACCTTATATACTACAGAGTGAACAAAAGCAACCCCACCTCAAACTTCTTCCAGTGTGCCATCAGAAGTTAGAAGTTAATGTGAAGAAATCATGGTTATTCAACTGCTATTTCACATTTCAGCATATACCTTTTTTCACCAGTGAGGGAACTAAACCCACATTACCTGTCACTCCAAAGCGCCTTATAGCCCAGTCCTAGATTAGAATTACTCTTACAGAAACCCAAAAAATTCCAGCAATTTATATGTTTTACCAGATGAACACAAACTACCCTTTGCTAAATTCAAAGCTGTTTTTTGTGCTGATGCCTCACCACACAACAACCTCAGAGATGTGACCACCCCACATGAAGCATGGCGCCATCAGTATGATCTCCCCATGGCACAGCACTGTGCTATGGGCAGCTGTTCTGGATGCTGAGAGATGTGTCTACCCAAAAACCATCTCCCACTTCAGGCAAACATCACAATGGGTTGTGTCCCCTACCTGATGTCCTCCAGCAGGTTCCCACAATGAACTCCTGGTGCATTTCTACCAGAAGCAGCAGATGATGACTCTCACACCCGCCTGGCACAAGCAGAGCTCTTATAAAGCTCTGCAGCTTGAACAAGAGGACTAAGCTATTCACTGAAAACCACCACATTTTACATTGTTTTCCATGCACTTTTGCATCTTCAAATTAGAGGTTACATCTCTGACTTGGAAAATAGAGAGACAGATTTTGTTTCTATTTAATCCTACTTCAAAGAATTGAATATCTACTGTTATTTGCAAATCACCTTTTCCCCTCCACCCCAAGTTAGAAGGTTGCATCTACTTACATCATCCTGAATATCCAGATCACAACCTGCCTTCAACAAAACCTGGACAACGTGGAGATGACCCTTGTAGGCAGCAAGATGCAGGGGGGTCCGGCCATGCTACGAATGAGAAGAAAATAATAATACCTTAAGATGAATTTTTATGCATGGTAGTTGAATAGAGTTTTATCTCATTTTCATCATTCTTCTGTTTGTACCTCACTGTCTAAAACCTGCAATACTAGCAACTGACATGTATTAGTGTGACAAAGGCTTTACCTTGTTTTTGTGAAAGCTGAAAACTTTTCCTCCACGTTCTGCAACATTTCAGTGACTCTCTACAAAACGGATATTATACTCACATAAAGGTGCTTCCTTACAAATTCAGATCCTGTGTCCATGCCTAAGCAGAATTCACGACCCTTTTGTTCCTGTCTCTCTGGAGCACAGAGCTGTCAGCTGCTGTCACCTTCCCTCTGTACAGCCAAGTTGCAATAACTGGCTAATTCATATATTGTAATGGGCACTGTCTTTGCAACAGAGATAAGAATAACTGAGCTGTTGCACATGACAGATGCTCCCCTGAAAAGGAATGGAAGGCCTGTAGCCACTCCAAGTGACTTCATGTGTACGACAACCAACTTTACTTTGCTAAAGATCTGCCAGGTTTCTTTCAGACAATACTTATTCTTACCTTTCTCTAAAATCTCGAGGTGAGTGAAACACCTTAAGATCTGTGAAACAACAGTAAAACTATTCACTGCAGATTATTTAATGTCTGTAAAGAAAATGGGATTCCAGCAATTGCTAAATTCACAAAGTATCTTCACAAAGAATGCAGTTTTCTCCACTATTTTGTGAGGGTCACATTAAAAGTCACGCGACTCTTCACCTGTATCATGTATGTATTCCTTCACTACCAGTACCATTGTCTATTTTTCCACCCAATGATTTATCCTGCAAAGGAAGATAAATAGCCCTAATACATCCACCACAGAAGGGGCAAACACTTCTCTGACTAGTAGCTTGAAGTACACAGAAGGCAACCATTGGCTCTCTGGTTTTAAGCAACTTCTTTAAGCAACTTCTTCAGTAAGAAAACTACTTCAAGTATATAATAAACCAAGCTCAAGACAAGATTGTTTTCATACAGCAAACCCCATACCCACATATCTGGTAAAGCCTTGTTAACTCAGCCACTTCAGAGCAAAAAGGAGAAACACTGTTGGGAATCAACAGAATGGCTGAGGGCAAAACGTGCCATTACTGATTAGTTGTGCTGTGCTTCAGAAACACTAACTGTTGATTAATTGTCCTACATTATTGACTTAAAGGGGCAGATCTGGGGACAAAATCCTCACTCACACGATGACACGTGCGTCTCTCAAAACCTGCAGGCTGTCCCCTGCTGGTAGCAGCAGTTCATTCCCGTGAGAGAAACTTCCATTCTTGCCCTGCTAAAGGCATAGGAAGGGCTCATTTTTGCTGTCACCACTGCCCCTGGGCACCATCCAGCCTCCTGTCTGGGTGCCTCTGGCTCGATCTGGCTACAGGTTCCTAAAATCCTGTCCCTATATTGAAGGGCACTGAGCTGCACTGACCACATTTCCTTCTCCATCAGCCTGGAGGAGAGTCAGGGGTATGTTGCTGTTCCAGATAACTCAATAGCAGGAGGCATATAATCCCCAGGCAATACAGGGATAAGAAATAAAAAGAAATAAAGAAAGAAAAAAAAAATAAAATTAAATAAAGAAAAATACCAAATGGAAAAATCATTCCCAACAATGAACAGTATGTTTGGATTATGAATATGTGCTTCAGCACATTCAGATTTACAAGTCCTGACTTTCTACATTCCTTAATGCCAATAAGTAAATCACCTAATCCAGGCATCTATCTCACTTCCTGGAAGGTTATTAATACACCATGAAAACAATTTCTAGCAATCTGTGCACGGAGAAGGAAAAATCCCAAACAAACCCAACGTGAAGCCAGCTCATGTACTTTAAAAGGCAAGTGTCAACAGCATGAATATATATTCCCACAGGGAAACTTTCTGATAAGATAACCAGCTCTAACCACTGAAAAAATGCTGACATGCAGTTAAAGGTACTTTGTTAAAAGTAAGCTATGAAAGCAGAATGGGAGTTTATTTGAACACAAGGGACATATTTTCCTCACCAAACACCTTCCTGGGAAATTGCCACATGAACCATGCCTGCTGGCACAGCTGAGCTGGAAGACTAAAGGATTATGTTATTCCAGAGTGTTTGTGTGTTTCAGATTCCCTACCCAGAAACATAGGTTGAGAGGCATCTCACCTACTGCAGAATCCTGAAGGGACGCCTTCAGGAACCAGAGTTTCCAGACACATGCAGTCCTTGAGTTCTTCCTACTTTAGAGGGACACTATAAACAAAAACTCTGACACTAACCAGGAGAGGAGACTGGGAAGGAAGATCAATTCCAGCACATTACATTGATTAGAGGCTTAGGTGTTTGAAAGAGCACCGATCATCTCAAGATTAATCACAACCCTGCAAGAGCCAGCAGTGCCAGATTTTCTTTTTCTTCCCAGCAACATCAAAATGAGAGCAGAGATGGGTGGTACAGCTGGACACTGTTCCAGTGGGGACAATGTAAAAACTGGACAAACATCCAATCCCCACACAAATACACATACACACAGGTGTGAATGTACACACACATGCACACACCAATCCAGAACACACAGTGAGGAAGACATAAGGCAATTTGGGTGCCCCTCGTGCTGTGATGACAAACTTGGAGCAGAGCAAGCTTTGGAGACAAACACATGGAGAGCAAGTCCATGCCACAGCAGCAAGTCAGCAAGTCAGGGCTGCTCTTGCCTTCATGTGTTTAAGTCAAACCACCAGCCCACCAAGTTTTTCTCCCACAGCAATTCATCCTACCCAAAATATATAGGGGGCAAAGAGATGAAGGCAGACAGACAAAACTCCCTCTGTGTGTCTCCTCCATAAAGACATTCTGCACTCAATGCAGCAACAAAGAGGGTGTTTATCTGAATACACACAAGAGTCTCAAGGGGAAAGAAAACATACAAACCAGAGTGTCTCCTAGATGCTCACTTCAAGGGCACAACACCAAACCCAGGGACTGTTTGCCATGCAGATTACTGACTTAGAAGCTTGTTAAGCCTTGCCAAATATGAACTGTAATGTTCTGGGGGTTATTACAAATACAAATGAGAAACTGCTACAACTTGGGATTAATGAACCAATAAAGCAGTCATTCATATGTAAAAAAAAGCAATTTGGACTTCTATTGAAATGTAAACAATTGCTTCATCAGGCAACAAATCATACAAATGGCCCCGTGTCATGGACTTATTGACAAAATAAATGGGACCTATTGGACTAAGGCTGCAACTTCCAACCATGATGACACACTGCTGTAGCTGTGGGGTGTATCGGGTCACAGCCAAGCAGTGTGAACAGCCACGTGAACTTCAGCAGTAAAATGCAAGGGTAGGTTTTGGTCTGCATTAAATCTGTGCTCTAACTTCCAGACATTGACAGGCAGCTGTCGATACACACCACGCAAAAGCAGAGTCCTGTCAGCATCGCTGCCAACGCACATGCACTCCACAACCAAAGCCATACAGGGGGGCCTTAGCACCATAAGCTCCATGACCTTTCCTTGTGTGTATGCATCTGTAGGTACTTTTCTGCAGGTACACTCAGTTCTCCATCTCACCCTACTCTTGTGATGCACAAGGACTGTTATTTATTCATCCGTTCTGAACTCATAAACAACATGCCTGTCCACATTTTATTGGAAACTCTGAAAGCAAAATCCAAGGCCTGTCACATTGTTCACACTGATGATTTGTTAGACTGTTCTCCATGAATAACCTGCTCGCTCAAGTCAGCAGAAAGCTTCTCATTGACCTCAATAGGCATTCAGCAAGTTCCTAAGTGTTTGTTAGTCCCTTTTAATTTATCTTTATTTATTGTTTAAAACAGACACAAATAGCTTTTCAAACTGAAGGAGCGCAAAAATGTGAAAGCACCAAAATACATTTATTTTTTTGTTTCTATCTTAGCTTAAAAAAGAAAAAGAGAGACTGCTTTAAAGAACTCAACATGCTCTGAAGTTGAGACTTAAAGTATCCCAGCATTACAAAAGTGTTGCCATATGGTGCGTTCATAACATGACTACTTCAAAAGTTAAATCAAACAATTACTGAATCAAAACTGAAGCACTACCTTTTGCATTTCTTTAGGTTGTTTGTTTTTTTTTTAAAAAAAGATCATGCATTCTCTGCAGAATTCAACTTTATAGCTATGAGCAATGCAGGAGCCTGCTCCAGCACAAGTTTCACATGGATTCACAGGCCTTTTTCAGGCATCCATCTGCTCTGGTATAAGTCTGCCTCCATGGGGATCTCTGCATTCCCATGGATCTCCATGGGCTGCTGGAGCACAGCTGGTTCACCATGGTCTGCACCACGGGCTGCAGGGGAATGTCAGCCCCAATACCTGGAACACCTCCTCCCACTCCTTCTGCACTGACCTTGGTGTCTGCAGAGTTGTTCCTCTCGCATGTTCTCACTGCTGTTCCCTGGCTGTAATTACATCTTCTCTGTAATCTTTTTTTTTTTTCCTTCTTAAATATGTTATCCCAGAAGGGTTACCACCATTTCTGATTGGCCAAGCCTCGACCAGCAGCACATCCATCTTGGAGCCCCCTGGCAGTGGCCCTGACAGACCTGGGGAAGCTTTTGGCATCTTCTCACAGAAACCACACCTGTAGCCCTTCCTGCTACCGAAACCTGGCTATGCAAACCCAATACCCTCAGGAAAAGAACAACAACATCCTGGGAGAACAGCAAGGCCCATCAGCTCAGCGAAAGTCCCAGGGCTTTTGTGCCAAAGATGCAGCTGTCAATTTCACTGAAAGAGAGCTCTACTACAAAAGGACTGAAAGAAGGGACCAGCTTTCTTGCTTGGAAGAAAAGTTCTTAGTTTTCCAGTTTTTGTAGCTTATTCACCAAAGTACTTGATAAAGGCCTGTTGGATTAGTCAGTATGTATGAGGAGTTGTTCAGGGTATTTTTGGACTTTCCATAAAGGAATCAGCTACACATTTCTCACCTGTGAAGAATGTCAGAGAAAAAGGTGTAAAAATGGAAATTATCTCTTTGTCGCATCAGGCAGAGCAGCCATAGAGCACCCTGACCAAGCAGGTGCCCTCTGAGAAGAGCAGAGCCAACAACCCCAGTGGCTGTGGCAGAGGTCCAGCACCACAACAAGTGCTCAATGCATTGTGCCAGGCAGTGCCACCAGCCCTCTCCACTGTGGGCTCCCTGATGTCAGATTGTTGTCACTTGTGTGACCTAGCAGCCATCAGCTCCTCTTCATGTATTTTAAAAGGCCCCAAATCTGGAATGAGCCCAAGTGTCCCTCACTGGAGTGAGAGGAGGCACATAGTCCCATACTGACTTCATCTGCACAGATGCCTTGCTAGTAATGCTGTCAAAATGAAACAAATGCATCCTCACCATAACGCTGAAGTCAGCACCTGGACATGTATTTGTGTATTCTCCACCAGATTTTGTTTCTTTTGTATTCTTCCTCTTTTTTTCTGAAATCATCTACTCAGAAGTGACAAAAATGAAATACTATTTTGCAGCTGAATTGTTGTTTACTGAAGCAACAATTAACCACATCATATGACCTTCCACACAGGACAAAACCAGAACTGGACAAGTAAGCTATAAGGCATTTACTAGCACTTGGTTTGTTACAGAGAATATCCTTCATTTTTCTTGAGCTATTCTCGATTAATCCTTTTTGAATAAAGAACTCTAGCATTTATCTCTAGATCCTGGACACTTTAATCTGTGGCTCTGCAGTGTTATTCACAACAATTGGTCTGTGCTTACAGATGTGGATCAGAAATACATTTAAAGCCTGCTATGATGGGGGAACTTTTTCTTTCCCTCCAAAGAGCTTTGTCTCCATGTGTCTTCCTCCAATAAAATGCAGAGAATTCAGCAGGAAGTTTGATTGACAAGTACCAAATCCCCTTTTTTTTCTTTTTTGGAAGCAAACCCCTATAATTTATAATTAGGCAGAACAAACTGAAAACTACTAATAAAAGCAGAAGACATACATGTAAATCAGAACTAAGGCATGCACATGGATAAATTTATTTTTCTCCTTTATTGTGCAATGAGTTTTATCTTGGGGAAGAAGAGAGTTCTGGGTTTCAATTTATCTGAAAGCTTGGTCTATTTTACTGCACAGCAAAAAGTCTGCCATCCAATTTCCATTCTAAAATTAAGAACCTATATCCTGAAAGTTGTTCTTATTTTGTACTTGCTCTGCTTAGTAGAAGACTGCAAAAGAACCTGTTGCTGTGATGGCTAAAAAACCCCTCCAGATTTCCAGTTTCAGTATATTTGAGTCTAATTTATAAATACTTGCTCTTGTGACAACCTTGTCCTTAACTTTAAACAGCTCTTTCTCCTTCCAGCCTTTGTGTGTCATCAGATTAGCAAGCCAAGCTCTTCCAGGCTATGTTTATACAGCCTGTGGTAGGCAAATATGCACATGGTCTCCCTATGCAGCTGGCTGGGTGAGAGCCAGATGCAAACTCCACACTGTGTACACCTGGGCAGGACACCACAGAGTCTGAATGGAAGGGCTCTGGTGAGGGCACCAGGCTGGTCTCACACCTCTTGGCTCTGAGCACTGAGCTCAGCTCTGTCTGGCTCACAGCGTGGGAGGAGTAAGAGTCTGTGTGCCTTCAAAACACGCCGCACACACAGCCTGGGCTGCTGCCCTGAGAGAGTCCCTGCTCCTCTGTGTGCACTCCTCCACAGTCCTGCAGATCTGACTGCATCTCTTCTGAGCAGGGCTTGTCACCAGGCTACCCAAGTACCTCATCTGTACTGTCTCAGTGTGCTGGGATGCAT
This sequence comes from Rhabdornis inornatus, assembly GCA_013397075.1. Lineage (NCBI taxonomy): Eukaryota > Metazoa > Chordata > Aves > Passeriformes > Rhabdornithidae > Rhabdornis > Rhabdornis inornatus. The sequence goes on along the minus strand of VWZS01008472.1, from coordinate 3,700 downwards.
CCAGAACGACAACAGGGACAGCTTTTGTCATCTTCCCTCTCTGGGCTCCACGGGAATGACCCACAACTTCTAGGAAAGAATAGCTACAATGCTGTAGTACCTGGTGAGCTACAGGGATGGCCTCAGAGCTCACAGCTCTCCAGCATGGTTGGCGAGCTCATGTCTCCACAGAAACACCAACACTTTGCACCTGGCTGCAATTTTTCTGCCAAATGAGCTTTGTTTTGATTTTCCATACAGGGCAGAACAACAAAGCAAGGGAGCCATCTATGTCACATAAGAAAGAAAAACTTGTCAACTCTAGGAAATCTGCATTATAGCAAATTAATCTGATTTTGTGTTTCAAAGTCAAATCTACACTATTTGTTTCTTACTGTAATTAATAGAGGTCCCTCAGCAGCCTCAAAGCTCATAATCTTAAAAAAAAAAACAAAAAAACCCCAACCAAACAAAAGAAAACCCTGAGCTACCATTCAGGTATGTGTAAGTCAGTATTTCCTGATCTATTACTGCCTACCTTTAATAGCTGTTCATTAGCTACAGAGCTACTCGGACAACAGAACCAGCCAGCCATCTACATGGGACTATGCATGCTTATTACATCTGTGCTTTGTATCTACCAGCAAGAGACTACTTATTTTGGCAAACAAAACTTACAAACACAGGCTGTCCTTGGATCACTCCAACTTTCAAAATAAATGTTATCTACAACTCAAAACTCTGAAGGGACTGAAAACAACTGTCACTGACAGATAAGCATTCTGCCTTTTCCTCTTTTTACCAAATGTGCTTTCTATCTGTAAATACTAGCTTCCATACATATGTAATGTTCAAAAAACAATATGGAAAAACAAATAAAAGTAGATAGGATGGAGAACAACAGTTCATCTCTGCACTCCCCAATTTTATGTTACAGTTCTAAAGATGTCGCTTACCTAGCTCTTTTTAAGGTTTTTTGCTGATGAAACCTCTGCAACAGGTGATTACATCTCATCTTTTCTAAGATAATATTATTTATAACATGTTGAACATTAGGAACAGGTGAATATCAGTTTGAACTCACTTGTATCTAAGCAGAAATCCTTTGACTCTGACTTTTCTCAAAGGTATAGGGAGCACAATTTGCAACCCCCAAGTTTGGAAGCGACTACAGGGAACAAATCGATGAAGATGTTGGGTATAAATGAGGCTGCTGCACCAAGAGACTGCAGCAGCAAGAAACACTTTCTGCATCCCTTTACCCTGCCACAAGAGGTGGCTTTTCCCCATCCCTCACCCAGGGAGATGGGTGCCCTGAACCGCCTTCCCTTGACAGTGATGAATCGCTCCATTCATCAGGTCACACAATGTTCAAAAGCCAATGCATGCTTTGAAAAACGTCGTAGACACACTGTGTTTGCAAGGACTAAGTGTCCATCACAGCTGCACCCACTGCAAAGGGTATAAACACAAGATGTGCACTATATTGCAAGTTTGCATGAGCTATTAAGTGCAAACTTTCAGGAAATCTGAGCGCTAACTTCACTCACATTCAGATTGGTAAAGCTAGGGGGGCATTTTCACAGACAATGGTCCAGAAGAGTTACATTAGTTCCCAGGGCTTTTGCAAAGCATTTTTCTCTCGTTACCTTGGTAACTGCTACCTTGGCACCCCTGTTGATAAGCTGCACCACATTCTCCACTTGGCCTTTGTAGGCAGCTACAAGCAGGCGTTCTGAAAGCACGGCGACCACATCCTGCTGGCTCATGAATTAGGAGAGAAAGGTTTTCAGGTTTCTTCAGTCCAAAAACAAAGGCTTGGGATCAGTTCAAACAGCATGCAGGCAGGCGAGGAAGGATTCCAGCTCCCTGGACAGTGATGCTATTGCTATGCCATCCATTGGACCTATGGATCAGAAAACAACACTGCTGTCAGCCAGCTTTCAGAAACAGAGCTCAGAAACTACAGCAGCTCCTCCCTCAGCGTTCATCTCTGCGTTAGTTTGGGAGGGGAAAACAAAAACTCCTCAGAACCTCCTGAAGACATTGCACTTCTGTTGCAAGGTGGAGGGATATAGACAGTAGCACATTTTCAATGTGCCCTCATTCCCCTTGATTGGGACAAAAATTAAACTTTCTGAGAGCCTAACTCTTTCAGCGTAACTTCTATTTGTGTGGTCCCCTTTCATCCTCTCTCCCCCCGCCAGGTTTCCTGGTCTTTAATTAGCCAAGGATGGGTTAACTACTGTTGGCCAAAGGAACAAGAATAGGTTATAGTTACTGGCTGGCTGCTGATATAAATATACAAACCTCTGCCCTGGAAGGATTGAGTGCAGTCAGCAATTAAACTCAGCTGACTGTTCCCTCACAAGCATAAAATACTTCACAGCCTCCCCTGAACCATCTCAAGGACACTGCTAGGAGACATCCCAACCTGCTATTGGGAAACACCCATCTTTGCCATCACTGAGAAATTATGCTCTCCTCACCGAGCTGACATCATGCCCCACTGACCACAGAAACAATCAGATTTAGCACTCATCATGCAAACTGTACGTTTGTCTGCCCAGGCTCCACTGACCCATCCAACGAGCCATCAGAACTGCAGAGTTTTCTGAGATAGTTACAAATAATGTATCCACTGATCACTTTGAGCCGGGGATCCAGAACCTGCCGAGTTTGGGAAGATTTCTGCTTTACTTGTGCTTTTCTCACTTTAGTATTTAATTGTTGCAGTACAGAGAAAACACCCTCAAGATATCCAGTGTATTTACAAATTACCTGTCCTCCTCTCTTGAAATATCACTGCACTGTTCCTTAACAGCCACCAGTACTAAACACTCTGCATAGTTCAAGAGTAATAGGTACAGGGTCCAGATGATCTTGGAGATTGATACTGGAATGCAATGTCTTTCACCTTTATGTTATCCTTTTAATCCATCTCAGAACAACAATTACTAAAACTGTAGGTTAATTTGTAGTAGTAGATGGTAACAGAATTTAATTTGCACTCCTAAGGTAATTTATATTAACAAATCTTAGAATGCTTCATGAGCTTTAATTCTTATAACACCCTTCGAGGTGAACAATATGCAGAAGAATATTACATGCATTTTAGAAAAAGGCCCTTGCAAGTATAGAAAAGTTACTGCTTTCTCTGAGGTCAATAGAAAGTTATGCCAAAGCCAGAAAAAACTCCAGGTAACTGACTCTTGATTTCTAAGGATAAGTATTAAGCAATACCATTTCCAGGTAAAAGATCCAAGTCAGCTGTTCCTCAGCTTTCTATTCCTTTCTAAGTGCAAATATGTTTGGACCAACATGGAAATAGCTACACATTTATTCAGAGAAACCAGACAAAGTGTTTCTGGGCACCAAAGTCAGCATAACATAGGACACAGGACAATAGAGGAGTGGTGCTGTACTCTGTGCCACTGGACTGGTTTCACCCACACCATCAGTGTGATGGACACAGTTTGTACCCTGGTAACATGGAAAATAGGGAAGACGGAAGAAAAATCCCTCATGACCTTCACTAGCACATCATACTCTGCTCCTCTAGCAGAATACTGTACACGCTGTAGTACAAACCATTTAAAAAGCTCCAAGAAACACAGACAGCCTACACTTAGTAATTTGATCTGTGACAAACAACCCAAGTTTCAATCTTACCTCCTCAAGTATTTGATTTCCAGTGTCTCATGCTTCTGAAGCAGGTGGA
>VWZS01008468.1:0-17710 GCA_013397075.1 Rhabdornis inornatus | reverse complement strand
AAATAACACGATGCAACAACAAAGCACACCCAAAGGCTTCAGATCAATTACTTCCTCTGCCCTGGAAGGTCTGACAGTTTCGTATCTATCAGTTGCTTACTTTTCTTTTTCCTCTTGCCTTGTGGACATTCTGTTGGTTAATGAACTGTTGGGGTTTTTTTTCTCGCTTTCATCCATTAGTATTCATTTCCTGTGGATGAAAAGGGATTGAAACCCTTTTAGAGGAGACGACTCATTACAGAATGTCTTCTCCTAAATTTGTCTCAAAACTAAGACACGCAGGTAATCGCTGTCGTAAATATGAGGTTCAAAGCAGCTACAATGAGAATGAAGACAGATTGGCACTCGCTAGATTACTTTGTGTAGAACTGGTGTTCAGAATGGAAAAGCCAGCTAGAACATTCATGCTTGAGTCATTTATTAAAAGTGAAAGAAGCAAAACTCAGAAAAAATTGTCCCATTTAGCTGATGGTGTAATTGCTGAACCATCCTTCCTTGATATGTTATGTGTGCATCTTAATTCTCCTTTCAAAGAAACTAATTTTGGCAAACTGTGCAAATATGTTTATAGTTTGCTAAAAAAGGAATCCTCATCTATTATTTAAAAATCCATATTTAGATATTTTAGTTATAGTAAAATGCCTCAGAACTGGAATTATTAATATAAAAATCACTGGTCTCAGTGTTGCATGTTCAGTCCTGTCAGCCACAGACTGGTTTTGGTTTCTTTCCTAAACTCCTGTAGTGGTCTAATAGGGGGCTCTGACTTTGTATTAATGTGTTGGAAGCAAATCAAAAATCAGTCATAAGATACCTCAGCCATCGGTTACTACAGTCTTCAGATGTGTGCTACATAGATGCAATATAAGATAGATATAATTCCTCTACAACATTATGGAATTATGTTATGAATGTATTATCTATATACGTAGGAAATTAATGCTAATGATACATGGTAAATACAGGTTTTAACCAATGTGAGCTAATCTACAGCCACTAGCAGCATGGGATTTTCTGCCAGTGTTTGGGTTCCCTCTCAGTGAAAATGTTGAAGCAGATCTGGCCTCTGCTGATCATGCCCATCAGTGAAGGAAAACCAGCCCTCCTCTCCTGCAGAAGTCTGGGCTTTTAATATCCCCGAGGCCAGGGAGGACTGTGCTTCAGCCAGTGCTTGTGGAGACCTTTGAACCTGAGAAGTCTCCACATCCTGAGTCCCTTCCTCAGCTTTCCCTGCAGTGACAGTGATGGGGCCTCAGAGCGCACTCCCCAGCCAGAGGAGCCCCGCGCCCCTCATGGCTTCTTGCATTAAACTGGACTTCCCACAACCGTGCTAAGGGAAGCTAACATGCTTCCCACAACATGTCAGTATCATGCCTATCAGGACAGAAATCTACATGGGCAGAACAAGCAGAATCAGTTGCATTAGTCAAAGACCAGACATTGAAATGATTACATAAATTAATAATAACTGAGCACTGAAATTACGGAAGCCCTTTATAAGTCAGAACAAAATATTTTCTCTGGTAATTGTAAAATTTGCATTTATTAAAGAAAAAGAGAGCTATCTAATGACTGTTCACAAATCTAGTCCCTGTGTGTTGGAAAGGGTCATTCCATGAGGCAGTGTTGCAGCAGTTCATTCGTGTTCACAGATAACAATGAAGCTGCTGGCTGCATGTGGAATTGCTGAATTAACTAATACCATAACTTCTCACAGTATTGGGTAGATGTGTGCATTCAGTGCTCAGGCAAGGCAGATCAGGCCTTTATACTTTGAAAAACTTCCTGTTCAAGTTAATTAAAATATGAAGTCTATATTAACACTGAATTTTCTATGGTAGCTAACGCAAGAACTTACATTGCCTCCAGTTAATTGAGAGAAAAAAAGATGTTTCGGCGATCTCATTCAGAATCTCTTATAATGTCAAACACTGCATTATTGCTAGGGATAATTCCTTGTTTATCCACAAATATAATGTGTGGATATACTGCAACAGACTTTTAAATTGTTCTTCAAATTGCCTTGTCTCTCTTCAACTCTTTCTTCAGTATTCAATTACTAGTTCAAACATCATAAATGCTTTTGCTAAGTAACTGTTTAAAGGCTTCTGATTGCATTAACCAAAAATTGAGTGCCATAAAGATCTTGGATGGGTATCAGGAAGATTAAAACCCTGTCTCATTTGCCAATCACAATTAATAGATTTATTAAGCATGAACTGTGCCTTTCAGGGTTTCACCTGCATTGATTTCTCAGACAATGAAAATTCTATTTAAAGTATTTAATCAGACAGAAACAGGAACATCTATACTGATGTTTATTTTGAATGACTGGAAATACTGAAAATTAGGCGCACGGAGGAAATGTTGGACCAAATACATTTGCTGTGGCATTAGTGAGTTAATGTCAGAAAGAACTCAGATTTGAGACTCTTTTGTTACTTAATACCTTAAAGCAGTTAATACCATGTTTAGATGGAACTACCAGCTGTTTCAGGGAACAAGTGAATCATAGAAAATGATGGGTGCCCAAGCTCCAGTCCTCTGAAAATGCCCTCTTACCTGGTAGTTACATTTTAGCAGTGAGTCACCGGTAGTTCTGGATTTCCCTTGCATGTCTCCAGAGACCTTACTGAGCTAGGAGGAACTGCTGTGATCTATATGTGTATGTGTTACAGAAAGCAAAGAGCTTAGAAGGGAGGAGGTACCTGACTAAAAGAGATGTGCACTCTCAAAAATGTGTTTTCGCTTTGAAAATGTCACCTTCTCCCTATTAAGTCCCTGGTGGATCCATTTATTACACTCCAATCCAGTTCATTAGAGTTGATATTAAAGGCAGAAGAGTTTGAAAAGCATGAATGACACTAGTACTAAGAAGGATGGAAAGGTGATTTGATCATTGACATGAAAGACTGTCAGAAAAAGGAGAAAATAATTTCTGAATGCTTAGCACATTAAAGCCAAAAGCTGCTCTTAAAATTTAAGCTACACCCCTACAACATTGTTCAGAGAAAATATATTTTCATGTCAAAACTACATTCCTTATTTTACCCCGTGTTATTATATAACTAACAATAAAACCTTTAACTGCAACACCTCCTGCAATTATTTCCAAGGGACCTATTCCCAATTTCTTCAAGCTGTATTAAACAGAGGTGGGCATATTTCTGGGAATATAGGAATATACTGGGAAAAAAAAAAAAGAAGAAAGCGAGCAAGGAAGCAAGCAACAAGCAAACAAGCAAGCAGGAAGTTGTTTCCGTTGTGTTCTTTCCAGAAATCATGGAAAAGAGATATAGAAGATCCTAGGAGACATGAGTTCTTTAAAGGAGCAGGGAACAACTTCATACAATGCAAATGACCCCATTTAATTTGCCTAGCCCTGCTACAGTTCTATTCACAGCAGCTCTCTTTACGCTGAGTTAGGGCAGCCTGAAGGTGGATATAATCCTCAAGAGCCTGACCATATGCATTTTATAGGAAACTGGGGCACAGACATTCTCTCTTATTTTGGCAATCCCTTTTGCCTGGTATGCTGCCATGGAAGAATGCTTGTCTGGCATCCTGCCACCAAGCACTGAGATGCCCTTTTCCTTGGCATGAGGTTGTTAGGGCTGCCTTTTGGGGAAGAACAGCCTTATATTCACAACAGTTATACTGTGCTGGAAAATCCAGCCCATCAATTAATTTTGCATTCCTGCTCTCTTAGTATAGCCATCTCATCTATAGACGGTGTTCAGTTTGCTTTATATGAGCCTGGCTTCTTTTACTATGGACATAGTCTTTTTGGAAAACCTTTGAAACAACTTCTTTGTGCAGCAACAATTTTATTTTAATTAAGTAGGTGTCATTCTGAAATAATACAGTTGAATTCAGTGCAGGTCACTCAGATTTACATCATTGTAACAATGATAACAATTTGGTCCATAGTTAGAAAAAAGTTACATAAAATCTTACTCTATTTGTTAATTGATTTGTGTGGTAGATGAAGGGTGAACAATAAATAGTAATGGTATATCATATAGCTCCAAATTATCATAAAATACGAAACATTCAACCTGGCATTATTCATCTATGAAATTAAATCACTGTTCCCCACCTTCATTCTTTGAGCATACTCATAAACAACATAGAGTATACAGGGAAATGAGTCAAGCTTGTTCCTTTTGTTTTAGACAATAAATAATTATATGTACTTAAGAAGCTGAAATGCCTTAATGGCTTTAAACTTATGGAAACGGGGTGATATAATCTTAAGAGTAATTTTTCTAGAGTTTTTATATTTTTTACTTTTGGAACCTGAATTTTAATTACTCTTGTCATCCTCATATTTCTCGTTACAAAGGCTGATCAGTAATAATCTTTGGAGCATCCAACATATATATGTTAATAATTTTGCATATAAGAGTGATTGTAAAAGCCACCATCTAAGTCACATGCTCTGTCACCTCTTCTATGACATCTCTCCTCATAGGTGGATAGAATTATAGAGTCAGAATTGTAGAATCATAGGATGGTGTTGGGTTGGAAGAGACCTACCACATCCCTATTCTCCATGTGCCTTAGCACAGCTTCTAGAAGGATCTGTTCCATCATCTTCCCAGGCACAGAGCTGAGGCTGACAGGTTGGTAGTTTCCAAGGTCATCCTTTCATCCTTTTAAGAAATGGTTGTATATTTCCACTTTTCTCATCAGGGACTTCTGACTGTCATGTCTTTTCAAGTATCATAGAGAGTTGCTTGGCAGCTACATCAGCCAATTCCCTCAGGACTGTGGGATGAATCCTGCGAGTTTTAATAGACTTATATTCACTTTCCTCAGGTGGTCTCAAACCTAAACATTTCTTACAGTGGGAGGGACTTTGCTCCCTCATTCCCTCTCTTGTGGTCTACGCTGTTGAGAGGTGTGGAAAACAGCAGCCAGAGAAGATTGAGGCAAAAAGTTGAGTACCTGAGCCTTCTTCTCCACTCTTTTGTCGGTTTTCCAGTAATGCTCATGAGGGGGAATTCATTCTTTTTAACCTTCCTTTTCTGGATGACACAGCTGTAGAAGCCCTTCTTAGTCTTTGTGTCTCTTTCAAGCTTCATGTGCAGCCACACCTTGGACTTTCTGACCCCATCCCCACAGAACTAGGTAGCATGCATATACTTTTCCCAGGATACATGCTTCCACTGCCTGTGTGTTTGCTTCTTGCTCTTAACTGTAACTCAAAACACTTAAGAAAACATTAGTTATCTGTCCTCAGGGGAAGATGGTAAAGTCCTTGACAATTCCCTTAGCATTAATTGATTTATATATGCTGCACAGTGCACTACTCTATGCAAAAATATTGCTGACAGGGCCATTTAAAAAAAAGTTTTATGATGATCATTCTTAAATCTACTGTTTCTTAAGCTGAAATTGTAAATGAATGCAAATTCCTTTTTCTTTCTGTGATTCAGTGGGATGAAAATATACCAGAAAATGCTAAGCTGTCTTAGAAGGTAAGTATCCTGCAATGCTTTCCAGTTAAGAGTCACCTTGTAATTTATCAAGAATAATTTTTCAACATGCTTTAGGAGCCATACAGGGATACACACACTAAAAAAGAGGGATTAAATAACAAATATATACAAGAATAAATAGAGTGACAAAACACGGGATACTTTCCATGTCTCATGGGTGAAATGTGCAGTATTTAACAGCATGAGAGAAAAAAAGTAGAAGTTAAAAATAACTGAATCGTAGAATCATTTAGGTTGGAAAAACCCTTAAGATCATTGAGTAACACTTTAAACTGAATACTAGCAATTCCATTACTAAACCATGTCCCTAGCTGCCATGTCTACATATCTTTTAAATAACTCCAGGGATATTGACTGTAGCACTTACCTGGGCAGCTTGTTACAATGCTTGACAACCCTTTCAGTGAGGAAATTTTTCCTAACATTAAATCTAAGCCTCCCCTGCCACAAGTGGAGGCTATTTCCTCTTGTCCTACTACTTGTTACCTGGGAGAAGAAACCAACCTCACCTAATTCTGCAACCTTCTTTTGGTAGTTGTAGAGAATGATAAGGTCTCCCCTGCGTCTCCTTTCTTCAGTCTAGGCAAGTCCAACTCCCTCAGCTGCTCCCCATGACTCACTCTCTAGACCCTTCACCACCTTCTTTGCTCTTTTCTGGATGCTCTCCAGCACCCCAGTGTCTTGTACCATCGAAGATTCAGTGCCATTCGTGATGAATTCCTCATGGGGTTAACAGTAAAAAAACAACAGCAAAAGTCACCTAAATCAGACAGAGCCAGGGAGTCTTAGCCTGCTTCTTGGCATGGAGAGGAAGGCGTTAATGAAACAGTGTAAGGCAGCAAGCTCTTCTGTCTGGAGAATTATTAAAAGGCTCCAGTTTCTGGTTTACTCTGGTGTATGATAGAAGACCATTCCATAACACTAGGGTTTCAAGGTGTCCTGCAGAGCCAGCAAGATGTTTCGTTTATCACACACTCCAGATACTTGGTATTTCTACTGCTGTTCAGCTTATATCCAGTTTCTTTTGTAGAGCAAAATTCACTGCTTTCATTTCTATGCTTGTGAAAACAACCAGCTCATACTGTGTTACTGTGGATATAGAAAACCAGTTCATACTGTGTTACTGTGGATATAGATAAGTGCAACATTGTATAGGATGACAATCAATTTTTTTTTCCGTTGAGGCAGAAAGTCTTACATCTTATAAAAATCCTGCTTTTGTTTGTGTTGACCTCAGTGGGCCCTAAAACACAAGCCTCTGGTGTAATCTGTGAGCATGTTGCTTAAAAGGTGGCTGGGATCTCTCGTTGCCTTTCAGATGGGTCAGCTTCCTCTTTGTTATTGAGCTCTCTGTTGTCACTATGTTCACGAGTGCTGTAACTTGATTTAGTGGGCTGCCTCTTGAGCCATAGGTCAGTCTCCATCTATTTTGTGAACACCAGGATTTGTGCAGGTGAAAGGTGAATAGTTGCTGAGTTGTCCAGAAGATGCAACCATGCATAAGAACAGAATAGTTATTACCCTTTGTTTCTAGAATGATGTAGAAAGATCAAGAGGTTTGAGTTAAGTCACTCAGCATTATATCCATATCTGCTGCACCAGATATTCAGCTTCTGTTTGTACTTAATTGTCACTAGGCACTTGTCAAATGCTTCATAGTATGTAAAAAAAATATTTGTTTCATAATTTGTGGACAATTAATGAATTCTGTAGTTGGCCCATGCTCTGGAAAGTTATGATAATCCAGTTCTATTTGATTCACTCACAAGGTAGACATTTTTTGTGAATGCCACTATGTGGGGGGTGAGAAACTTGTGGCCATAATATGGATGTTATGTTAGTTACAAGATATCTACTTTAACCACTAAGTCTAGTCAGTGGTAGGTAAGATGTTTAAATGATGAGTTCTTTATCTTCCATGTAGCATTGGAAATGTTGGGAATCTACAGTACTCTGGGTCTGAGTTGGCTTACACTCTTTGACACCATGACTTAAAGTAGGAGAAGAAAGGTTACAAAACTACATTTCTAGTGACCATATGCATCTTGTTAAATTCAATATAATTTACTTATATTTCTATAAAACCAGTATGTATGCACCATTGGTCTCATGGACACTCTTTTGTGATGTAACCATAACAGTAATATGGTTGCCTAGAGCTTGAATTTTTCTTCAGTTTTTCTGTGTGGATAAATTATTTTCTGAATTTTTACCATGGCTATAAGCAAGCTGCACAATTTAGCTTCTTTAAATGTATGCTCTAGGTGTTTTGTGGCTTGATTCCCTAGAGAAGTCGAGGGTTGAGCTGGATGTTGGACACCTATTTCCCTATTATGTTAATATGGCAGACCTAATTGTATCTTCTTACTACAATGCTTTCACTCATGAACCTCTGGCCGGAACACTGATTAGAGCAGTTCCAAACCAGCGTCTTTAAGCCAAAACATAATTTATTTCTTTTCCCAGCTAAAAAGCTGGTAATGCAAACTGTGGTTTAAAAAAGCATTATCTGGGTGTTTCATTCGTCTTTCACAGAAACAAGAGGTGAAAGTAAACTTTTGGCAATGGTTAGTAGTGACCATCTGCACCAAGCTTAATATTTCCTTTACCATCCAAGGCATTTGATGTCTTTAAAAATTGCACATCAACACACCAATTACCCAGGGACAGAAAAATGAAGTAATCTAGTTTGCGTATTTTCCCACACCCTACATAACACTACTCTATGGTGCTGTGGAGCCCTAAAGTATGCACATGAAAACTGTGATCCCAAAACCATAAAAGAAAGGAAGTCTCTTGTTGTACTATGTAAGCTGAAAGAAAATATCCAAAACTGAAGCTGTTATGGTTTAACTGAAGACCTTTCATCCTCAGTATTTCTTCTGATAAGAAAAATTTGCAAAAGCATCTCTTGTTACTGAAAACACCAGTTTATAGGAGGTGGCACTGTTTGGCCTACCTCTCCCTGCTTCCAAATCATGGTGTTAAGATTCAATTATTAAAATTACTAGAGACATGCCTCTACATGAGTTGGGTGCAAATGAGACCATGTGCTGAGGTCAATAGTACAGATTATTATATGATAAATGTGATGGTGAGAGAGAGAGAGAGAAATAGGGAAAAGAAAGAGAAGGAATAAGAGTAGAAGGGTATATAGTCACCACCCATGGATCTTGTGACAAGACTTCATCGTTGCAATTTCAGTGTCTGTTGGTTGAAGTGGTGGTCATTGTCTTGATCCATAATGGATGGGGGAAGCCCATAAAGCACCACATGCTCAGGGTCAGATGGGAAGGCCCAGGTGTCTCTCCCTTGGTGGGGAGTTTTATGCTGGATGATGTAATGCTGTAGATCATGGGGCACTTCAGGAGTCTCTGATGGTCCAGGACACCTCTCAAGATGCCACAGTCAGGGCATTTTGGTCAATTATGGCCTATCAGAAGAGGTGAATACCTTCAGGCTATGTGTGAATATCCCCATACTTTGCTGGCGGGGAGTTTTCACCCCTGAGCCATTACTTAAAGAGAGGGTGCTGGTATTGGCATTGTGAAAAAGCACCATCCCACCTCCTATAATTTGCATCTCATCATCCTCTTCCCTTATTGGTTAAGTGGTCAATTGAGTCATTAGCCAGTCCAGTCTCTCACACATGGTCAGGTGGCATTACTTTTCTTGAGCTAAGGCTGCCATTGTTGTGAATCAAAAAGGTTTTTACATAGAAGTATATGGCTATGTTTGCTTTTGAAAGATTGAATTTATGATTGCATTTATTTCCACCTACTGGAATGGACATAATTTCTCAATCTCATCCTTTAAATCGAAGATAGAAAATAGTCTGCTCATTTATAATCCATGCTTTCAACTAGATGACAGGTGAAATATCATTCAAAGATAAATTATCGTATTTCAGTTTGAGAATTCGAACTAGAGATCACAAAATTATGGGCTACAATGGCAAATTTAGACTGTCTTTATTTTTTGAATGCTGCAATTTGCATTCTATTTTTTATCCTGTATGCAAAGACACAGGAAAAAGTTGAGGATTGCTTTTAATTATTTTGGTTTAAGCTGCCTCTTCAATTCCCTTGGAACTGAGCCTAGATGATGCCAGTCACCCACCCCATAGCAGCTGGATTGCTAAATTCCAGTCTATGCCCTTTAACCACTGAGCTTTTCAAAATAAATTTGTGTGTGTTGTAATGATGAATTAATTAGTTCAGTTCAGACCTCAGCTCCATGGAAAATGTGGGGCCAGAATGCTTTGGAAAATATGAAAATCAGGAAATGATAGGATCTCTTTGGATCTGTTTCTTCTTATGGCAGCCACCATAACATAGATGCCCACAGAGTCTACTAATATCCAGTAGGACTTATTTCTTTGGGCACAGGGATTTCTGTGTTGACTGTGAGTTGTGTTTACAAAGCCAGTTCAAGTTAAATGGTTCTGTGCTTTGAGCAAGACAAATAAGATCAGGAGTACACCAGAGGTACTCACAATATTGTTAGACACCACGAGAGCCCTTGGAACAAGGGAGCATGGCCAAGAGCAGAAAATGTCTATGCAGAATTACTCAGGCAAATGCAGGTTCACATATTATTCGGCTGGCTGAATGTTTCTATTTGCCTCAGCTCATCATCTCCCTGGTGCCTGAACTGGCTTTGCTCCCAGGAAAAGTGTGGTGTCAGTGCTGCAACTTAGCTGTCAGTGGTTGCAAACCAAGTGCCCTGCATGGAAAAAATGGGGAATTAACTGCATTTAAACAATTCAGATCAAATTACTATGAAGGCATCTGTGAGAGAAATGACATCTTGATGTGTTTCACCTCTGATGTCCTTTAACAGTAAGGAGGTTAGAAATCTAAATCCTCTGTTGATACAATTACAAACCCAGGCTAAATTCGTGTTCTGAACTCTGCCAAGCTTTGACACACCTTAATGCAATACAGACTTTTCTCTGTAACACTCATGTCCTTTTGATTGCTGGCAAAATTAAGTTTCCCTTACTGGTTTTGCTGTCTTGGTTGCAAGATGACTTGCTAAATACTTTCTATTTTCTACAGCTTTCTTAGAGGAGAAAGCATATTTATTACTGGCTGAAAACTAAAATAATGCATAAATAGATCTTGAGGGCATTAAAACATTGGTGGATTGAGGACAAGTGTTTTGCGCTTTGCCTTCATGAAGATAGGTCAGTCTTTCCTTTGTTCCTAGGCCCTTGTTCTTCCTGCTCTTTATAGAGTGGAAGAGTGGGAGCATATAATCTTACGATCTCTGTTTCTTTCAAAAAAACACCTTGATACTTTGCTTAACTTCTTGAAATTGAAATGTCCGCGTGTCTTGGGCACCCCTTTGATCATAACACCTCTTTCTGTCCTGCTCACAGAGAAAACTTACTGCTGCTGTAACTATAAATGATGATAAACTAGAAGTGAAAGCTGACTCAGACTCTCAGCACTGTTTTTGCTTTGTGGTGAAGATGTTTCAGATGACTTTTGTCACAAGGATTTGTCATGGTCAACCACAGAGAAAAGTGGTATCCTTGGAAGGCTTTTGCTAACATTCATTAAATACATTTTCAGCTGACTTACCTCTCCTTTCCAACAGAGATGACCTGCATGTATTTCAGGAAAAGGAAATAGGGGTTGAACCTACAGAAGTACTCTCTGAGATATGAGGGAATAGTTTAGCTATCCAGAGTCCCACTCAGTAATTGCTGGACAAAGTATGAGTCTGGGTATGAGTTTACTTTATTGAAGCAAAGTGAATGGAACTCTGGGAACTAGTTCTATAATATAGCTCAGATATTGGAAAATAATAGCTCATTCAAACTGTTTCAAGCAATCTATGCCTCCTATTTCTGTGAGGGCTCCTGGTAGCAACATTTGATAAGATTATGTTAGTGCACATAGAAATGGGTACGTCTGGGATGTTAAGTCTAAGGGATTATATTTCTTTAGCAGTGAAAGAACAGAACAAGTTTCCAGTGTTGATGCTGCCACAACACCAAATGCTGTTTTAAGAGCCCTTTCTTCTGTATTTAGATAATTCTTGTCTTCTCCTCTGGGTGCAATTTTCAAATACTATGTGAATGGACACATTTCCTCTTAAACTACTGGCAAAACTACCCCATACTTCAGTGGAAGGAAGATAAGACACTATTTGTAAGATGGTGACTTTTTCCTATTACAAGTAACCCTTGTGATGTTCTGCCAATCATTGCAGTACAGATGCACTGAGCTTTGGAATAGACAGTGAGTCACCAAAACTTATCAAACCAAGCCAGAAGAACACAAAGAGTTTATATAGTAATTTTCATTATAGTTCTTGAAGTTCTTTGTAAGCATAGGTTAGTTTATTCTGTCTCTCACACAAAATGTGGTCCAAAGTAAATTAACAAAAGCGAATATTAAGATTATAGCAGGAACTAACATGAAGTAGCATTAAGGCTGAGTTCTTAGCTGCCATACTACCATATGTTTCGTGGGGTATGAAGACATTATTCCATGTTATCCATGGGCATTAACTAGGTCTTGCTGCTTTCTCTTCCATTTAAATTCAGTTAGTTGTAGAAGTAAATAGAAGAAAAAGAACCAAATTGTGTCTGTGTTTTTCAGTGAAACTCAATATACTCAGGCCAGTTGCTGAATTTTAGCAATACAAGCAAAGATTTTTAAAGGTAATGAATCAGTTGGAGTTTTGCCTACGTACAGAGAATGAGGCAGTCCCAGTTCTGTGAATACTTCCACCAGGCTTGCATTAGCTTTTCGGTAGGAATTAATTTGACAAAATCCTTTTTTTTACAACCAAAGTAATCAGAACAAAAAATAAGTTCTGCAAGTGCTCCCCTCTGTGCTCATTCACTCAAATAAAAACCCCTGTTGTCAAAAAAAGTACGCCAAGGATACAGAAATAGTTTTTAATGAACTAGTTCTTGTGGCAGCATGAAATCTGGGATTAGATATACAGTGCTATTAGTCTCATTTGTGTCTATCTAGTCAGTCTTGTGTTACTTTTATCTAATTTTCATAAATGTTTAAGCTCATAATATAAATCATTCCTCATCTCCTGTAGTGCTTTGAGAAATGACAAAAAAACCCCAGACTTAACATCCAGCCCTGATTTGCAATCAAGCTCCACCATTTCAAATTGCATCACATGATTCTGCCTAATGGTGATAAAGAGCTCCAGGAATTGGATAATGTTGAGGATTATTGGTCACAGTGATCAGCTGTTGGAAAAGGTTTAAAATAGTTACAAATGTGTTGATGTGATTTACTAGGGAAGGGACCAGTTTTCTACCATGTTTCCAGTATCCTGTGTTATACCTAGTCCTATTTTTGTTTGCATTATATTCACATGAGGAAACTTAGAAGACAGGATGGTGTTTTGAAAACCAAAAGGTGAAAGGAGCATGTATAGGGGCAGATTAGCCCCTTGGTTACAGTAATTCTCACCCCAAAATTTAGTACTGCACACAGCACTGCTAACTGAATGTATGATCTGTATGTATATATATATAAAAACAAAAGACCTTTGACTTAGATTTTTTGAACTATAAATTTTTGTGGGATGGAGTACTATGTCATTTTTAGAATTAGGCAGTGCAAGGAAGGGCTTTACAGGATGAATATTATTCTTCACAAGTAGCACACAGACTTAGAGTAATGCTCATGGAAGCCCTTGGGCTTCATCCAGATTCAGTTTTATAAGACTATTTTGTCCTGATTTTGTGAGTATAATTTAATTTCTAGCTGTTGTCTTTTTTTTTTTTTCCCAGTCCAAATTAACATGCAGCACTAATGCTACCTGCTTACATTTCAAGCTTTCAGCACTAAGTCCTTAGAATATTTGGTTTTAAAAAATTCAAAACAACATCAATATTTCTTTAATGCTCTTTAAAGAATGAATGTGTTTCCTGATCAGAAACCATTACACCACCTGCTATGTGAAATATTTGTTCTCAAATTTCCCTAGCACTTAGGCTAGTGAGGACCAGGAGTTGTTTTGATGCATTTTTTGCGGGATTCCTGTAGGATCACTTTGTGACATTCATGAGGAAGCATAGTTCAGCTCTCTTTGATCCACGGCAAATGTAGAACAAGCAACAGTACTTTGGATAAAATCTGAAAAATCCCCTAAGAACACAAATCGATATTTTCCCTAGTATTGTCACAGGCTTTCTTACATTCTTATTTTGATCTGAACAATATAATTTGGAAGCATCTTTTCCTGATTGTGGCTTTTCCAAACGTTTCTTAAGTAGAGGACCAGAACATAATTACCACTGCCAGACTGCTGCTCTGTCTTTCACAAAGCTATGCTAGTGACATTTCCTCACGGATTTTGAATCAGGTTCTTCCACAGTCAAATATAAGATTATGTTATCCCCTCTGGACTCTTCTTCTCCCAGGCCAACTGCCTGGCAGACTTTCATCTGGAAATTCTTGTCATTGCCTTTCTAAATCCTGCCTCTGACTACGAAGATTTAAGATACTGTCTCATCAGTATGCAGATGTACTTCACTGGTTTTGTTTGGGTTTTTTCTAACCGCTAACTAATTAATTTCCTGTTTAAGACACACCTCATCAGAATGTGCAACTAAAAACCAGAAATCTGAAAAACGTGTTGGCTCCAAACTTCTTGCTTTCCAAGAAAACAGAAGTGATGTATTTTGCAACCATTTCTGTCTTCCATTTCACCTTTGCATCTGATGTTCCAGATGTCACTTTCAAACTTAGCACTTCTTGTAGCCACCAGCCAGCTGTCTTGCCCATTTTACATGGGACTGTGTGATGGGGGGGAGGCAGTGGGGCGGGAGGGACATTGGCTAGTCCTCCACTTCTTTTTTTCTTCTGATTTCTAAAATTCCTGCTCCTACTGGAACTTCTCCAACAGACCTCCCATACATGGTAATTCACCATGTCATTCCACACTTACTTTTTATAGAGATTAAGGAATGATAAAAAGTCATTTTTTAACATTAGTGAGGATAGAATCTGTCACAACATGAGATGTGTCTTATTTTTTATATTTATATAAATTCTAGATTCCCAGCACGTATGAAAACAAACTGATCATCTTCTTCTGAAAAGTCATTCTTGAATTTTTTGTCACCTCCCTTCACATCTAAATTTTTTATTTACATTCTAAATTTTGAGGTGAACTTGCTACTAAGGGCAAGAATTTTCTCTCATGTAGTCAGCATTTCTTTTTTAAAAATCTGAATGGTGTAAATACAGTGTATATAGAAGAAATGCAAAATTTTTGAAGGCATAGAAATTAAGGAAAGTCAAATAAGGCTGGAAAAGGGAAGTACACATTTCAGAAATATCGAAGACTCAAATTTGATGAGAGGAGTTACCCTTCCAGGAGCCCTGTAAGGCTTCTTTTCAGGGCAGAGCACTGTGAATTGCATTGTCTCTGTAGACCAACAGCTACACAGACCCAGCACTCATCACTTCTTGCAAGTGTTTTCCGTTTTCAACTATGTTTGACAGCTAACATGTCTTCATTAATAATATCGTAAAAGCTTACATTTAAGGAGTCTTACTTAGAAAGATTCCTGTAGAATGTGAGCTGGGCAATGATGAATAACTGTGAAGGATTTTTCATAGTGTGTTGCCCAGAGCTCTCATAAGTCTGAGGAGTGTGAGTGCCATGAGGAGGCACAAAGGAAAATCTCTTAGAGCCCATTGCTTCTTGCCAAGATGGTTGTAGCTGTTAGTTACCCACCTGAAAACCAACATATTTTGCCATATTAGGAAGGGCAGTACTGGGTGCAGGAAGACATATTGAGAGGCATACAAACTGCATGTGCCTGTGAACTCAACATCACCTGCCCTTAGTTTTCTCATGCTCAACATGTCCTACAGCCCTACAATTTCAAAGAACTACATGACTATATCTTGGTACCTAAAAATACATTTCCTATAGCAGTCACTGCCTCCATGTGCAACCTCTTTCCTTTTCTCCTCCCCAAAACAGGGGCCTTAGGAAGAGCAAAAAAAAAAATTTCTTTTTGTTTTCTTCAGGATAGCAGTGACAAAAGCAGGTTTAGGAATTTGGGTTAATATAAAACTGAAACTCTTTGTAGAACCCGCCTAACCCATCACTTCCAAATGACTGAAGGAAAAAAAGGAATTCCTTGATGAAGTCTTCCATGTTCTGGCTAGTCAGGGCTCTTAAGAAAGGGTTCAGGAAATAGATATACCAATTTTTCAATCCGTATATCTCACGAAGATAAAAGTACAGATTAATTCCACTCATTTTGATAGCATTGCTTCATTTTTATAGAATAATCATCACACTTTGATGCTTTAGTCTATGAGAGTGCTGACCAGACCATTTTGCAATAACTGTCTCTTTTAACATTAGGCTTTCAGATTGCTGGTGTGGCATTGCATGCCAAACTGCAACACTTTTCCTTGGGTAAGGTACAGAAAAGGGCCCTTTGAGATATTTTTGCAGGCAGTCTGTCATTCTGAAGCAAGAGGAGAAATGGTGGGACATGAGGCATGAAAACAGTGAGTGTGCTAAAGAAAGCAAACCCATAAGCCTGGAGACGCAGTGGTAAAAGGTGGTGAAAAATCCACTCTAGCCAATGCAGGAGGAAGCTTTTGTTCCTGCATGAATGAGTTTTCTTATGTGCCCAAGGGATGGAGATGTTTGCAGAGCTCCCTTACTGGACTTCCTAGCAGTGTTTGAGGCTTTGTAGCCCAGGTCACTGAGCAGATGGAAGATAAAACTGATGAGCTGTGGGAAACACAAAATAAAGTAGGGATGCAATGATGCATTGAACATGAGTAAAATCTACAATCAACAGTACTTGGTGACATGCAAGAACAGTAAGATCAAGCAACAAACAACTGGAACATTACTGACTAACCTTGCCGTGATGACATCACCTTCATCATGAGAGAGTTATGTCTCAGACAGCTCCACCTTATCTAACCCTCAGCATTTGATGGGAAAAGGTAGGGGCTTGTTTATAAATGTTGTACGGTGGAAACATCTTGACTAAAATCATTTTAATAGTTCTTCCTATGTCTCATTCACTCACTGTGAGGAAGAGTTACCATGACCAATCATTTAAAAAGCTGCTGACCGATGTAAGGAAATCCATGTGGGCACTGGGTTACTCTGTGTTGGTAAAAAATGAGTTGGTGTATAAGGCCAACTCAGCCTCTGTCTCATCCTGATATTTATAGCTTGATTGAAAGGAACAGACAAACAAGGATTTCAGCATGAAACCAGAATTGCCCTACTATAATATTCTTAGTCTTTCTCTGCAAAAGAGAGATTTGATACAGGGTGATAATTGACAAGCCTTGTAAAACACTTGAAGGAATTCTGAAATACTTTAAAAGACTTCATATCATGGATTTTTTGTGGTTTCATTTGCAAGCATGGGATGTTTTACTTCTATCACTGTCCACACAGCACATCTGAAAATTACATGTGGACTGTGGCTGCTCGTTTGATTCTTTATGTGAGTGAAGAAGGTAGACCTATGTCCTTCTCATGCATACATATCTAGTCATAGGATTTGCTTCAAAGATACCATGGAGTGAGGAGAGGAAGAGCAGCACACATTTATGGAAACAGCTTTGAAGTTCTGGTTACATACATTTATCAGGACTTGCATGGACCTAATTTTCCTTCTGTTCATTAATGCCAGCAACACTAATGTACTGTCAAAAGAAATTACTGGACTTATGTTGCTTGAATTATTGATATCTGCAGCCAGTCCAAATTTTAGTCAAAACATTTTGTACTAAAATATTTCTCTAATTGAAATCTACATGTTTTTTTTTAGAACAGTTCAGTTCTTCTAAAATAAGTTGTTGGGGTGTTTTTTCTTTTATTTCCACATACCTACGTAAGTTCTTTCTTAGTTATATAAGTAGAGTATACCCTGATCTTTTTACAGGTATATCATGTGAGGTTTTGTGGACCTCCGGGTGCTCTGAGGCACCCACACTGTCGGGCTATGTTCTTCTTTAAAAAGCCAAGCAAGTTAATAGTTGCTATAAAGTTATTTATAACAGAAGCACATCAGTCTCAAAGGCAAAAACAATGCAAAACAATGACAAGAGCACATGGCATAAAAGCAAGTGGCAAAAACAATGGCATGAAGCAGTGGCAAAATGCAGGTGGCAAAATGCATATGGCATAACGCCATGTCATAGAGCCCCAGCTCTCCGTAA